>JANAVB010001800.1:3838872-4123872 GCA_029216955.1 Iris pallida
CCCCGCTCCACCTCACTCCGGCGCCGCGCCCCTTGGACCGCCGCGTCCGCCTCCTCCGCGCGATGCCCGACGAAACCCGACCGGTGACCACCGCTCACTCTGCTTCTCTCCCGACAGCCTCCGCCTCCGCGAACAGCCTCCGCCGCGCCAAGCCGCCGGCTGGATCTCACCGCCGACCCCTTCTTCCCTTCTCCCTCTCTTCCCTGCTTCTCTCTCCTCTCTGACTTTTTTCTTTCGCTCACTCTACTGCTTCTCTTCCCCAAATTTTATTCTTCCTTTCTTTTAATTTAATATTGTTCTTGGTTTGGTATACTTTGTTGATTGTAGTAAAGAGCAGCACTCGGCTGCCATTAACAAAATTATTTTTTTATTATTATTATTGATATTATTTTATCATTATTATTATTTATATTTATTTTATTTTTGTTAGTTTGCTGGTCATTGGATTAATAATAATAATTATTATTATATTATTATTGTTATTATTATTATTATTATCATTCTAATTACAGTGTTTTTTTTTATATATAAAATACATATATTATTAGTATGCATGTTACTATAAGTATTATTAATATTAATATTATTGTTATTATTTTGTTTTATTAAATAATACATAGTTAACCTATTCCAAAATTATGTTTGACAACTCAGTAGTCCTAAATATTTTCCTAGATTTTTATATAATTAATTTAAATATTTTGTACAAATAAAATTTAGTTTCTTCCTAGAAATTCTACTTTTGACAAACTTAGAGTTTTGGCCAAAATTAAACGATTTTCTTGAGTTTAAATATTTTTGCTATAATTATTTTGACTCATAAAAACTAGTTTTTAAGTATTATAAATAGTTTTCAAATATCTTATTATTAATCCATTATTCTTTGATTTCTCTCATGTCTGTAACCGATCCTCTTTTTCCTATTCTGTCACCCAAATTCGTACCACCTTATGTCCACCTTAACTAAACTAACCCTTCTGGACCCAATGGAACTGTCCATGCCCCCATCCGTGGTCACCTTACATAGTTGTTGCACCGAAGTCGCAGTTCATGCCACCTTGATCATCGCAGCGCACCAGGCGTCCTACCAGGCAAGACACCTTGCCATTTGCTGTTTATTTATTTTAGCTCATATTTCATGCATTATTTATTTTCTTTATGCAAAATAAACTGTGATACATGGCATAACCTGTTAGAACTTACTGTTCATTTATATTTCCTGCTATGTATTATTTTTTTTACACATTAACCTAGATTTAAGGGACCACCTTGTGTGTTGCATTCATTGGCCTTGACACATTGTACCACGAAGTTGTGTGCCGCATGTAGAACACGGACGTACGTGATTGGCTGGCCACCAGTACGTACAAGCCGTGCGATAGGATTAACCGCTAATAGAGGTTGCATGCTAGTTTTACTTAGCGGTTATAGAGGTTATTGTTGTGGATACAACATAGTAGATATTGGGCGGGGAGGACAATTCTTTAGCGTATGGGCTTCGATGCACATTCTTTGTGACCCGGACTCTCCGCTGGAGATACGGGGTTGATGACCCATGATTACTGACGGCCACTGACGATTCTATGGAACGTCATGCTCTTACTGATGGGGCCTCTTGCCCAAGGGGGACTACGCCGATCCTATTTAGCCAGGGCCCATACGTAGGAAGGATTGTTCTTAACTACATTTCACTTAGAACGGTTAGGCACCTTTATCCGTTAGGTACGAGTACTTTTGGTTTGGGTACTTGTATCTGACCGTGGCTTGGAACAATAACTTGTCGCAGATTAGTTTATCACATCTTGTCCTTGTTTGGTTGTAGGTGTGACTTACTACTTCGATGAGAAGGTATTGAACCTTGTTGGGGTCTGGATACCATATTGGATTCATAGCATGGAAAGATACGTCACCGTGAATTAGTTTATCATCTCATGTCCTTGTTTGGTTGGGGGGATGGTACGCTCATTCAGTAGGTGCGTCTTGGACCATGTTATAATTCGATTAACTTATTTATTTGAGCAATATTTATTCAGTTTATATGGCATGATATTATGTGTCTTGTTACGTCCCTCTGAGGACCTGGTTATCTCGCCAGGTGTGTGCTATTGTCTTTCGCAGGTGCTTTAGCTCTAGCCGTGACCATCTCTATTTCTTTGAGGATGATTGCACTTGGATCGTCTTCGCTTCGCTCGCCAAAATTATTTCTTTTCTCATGTATTTTTCCTTTACTTGTTGGTAGTGGATTTGTCTCCGTCCAACATATTGTATCAAGACAATTCATTATCATTATATGATCTTCTATTCATTTATTTTGTGTGGATGAGATTAGTTATGGTTCTACTGCATTTTACAACTTATGTATTTGTACGAGATTTCTATATATTGGAGTATACTTCGTATGAGTACAGCTGGCATGTCTACGTTCCTAGTCCTACGTATTTTGGGACTGGAGCGTTACATATTTTTGTGGTGGCCCATGCAAGTCAAGATAAATTATTTGGTTTCTTTACCGTACCAAGCAAGCCTGCGAATAGGATTAGAAGTCTAGGATCTCATCACATACTCGACTTCCTTCCTAGATTTTATCTACCATTGACTCATCAATTGCATCCTGCTTGATTCCTTCCAACCCTAATCTTATCTTCCCTTCGTGCTTGCTAGAGATTGACCCTACTAGTTAGATATCCCAAACACCCTTAGCTTAATTCTTTAAGTTGGATAGAATACCCCACGACTTGACACACCCTTGACCATTAAGGCAACACCAATAGTACTATCTAGACCATTAAGACTAGAGAATTTAACCCATTTGATCAACCAAGCCTTGGGCAATAGAACCGTAGAATGATTGAATAGGAATAAACAAAACTTAGATTCTTATGACTCTTAGACTATTCATATTTGTTCTTATTTCATCTCACGTGCCTATATTTTACTATCTAGACTAATGATGCTAATGTAGCATAGTTTTTGCAAGCTTATCCTTTTATCAAGCTTGCTCAAGACATATGTTATTGGAAGAGCTCCCACTAACGTATCGTCTAATCAGAACCGGTGCATAATGGTCTGATCAACCAAGTGCACTTTGGTTCGCTTCTATATATCGTTCTACGTGGATGGGGACATAGCTAAACTTGCCCTCTAGAATCCCATCTATGACTGCCTTGACAATTCTTTCGAAATTATTCGATCGTCTTTGAATTACGTATTCGTATTCGATAACGCCTTCTTCGAACTCTATATTGCTTTCGCCTTCACCAATTTTCGAAGGACGAAGGCGTTATACTAGCTGTCCTATCAATTATGACTATTACCACTCGATGTTGCTATATCTTCATCCTAAACTACTCGGCCCTATCAAGACCCTCTAATCGCTTAATTTAAGTGAATCTATTTCATTCTCTTAATCGTGACCCTCATTCATTATGACCATACCGTATTATTTTTTTATGATCTAGATCGCGATTTCTTACGGCATGATTTTGTTATCGATTATTCCCCATCGATACCCCCTTGTGTCTTCTCACTCCCCTACTAATTCTTAATTTCGAGGACGAAATTTTTTTAAGTTGGGTAGGATGTAAAATTCCTAAATTTCTATTATATTTTTTTTAAATTTGTACGAATTTAAAATTTTGTATTATACGTCGCGTAGTCGTATTATAGGTCGTGCGCGAAATTTCGTTTTTCGCATAATTGCTCGACGAGTGCGAATATGTGCGAGCGTATATATTTTAGTAAAACATTTTTCTATTTTTATATAGATCGAATAATATATATAATTTTTGTGTTTTACTTGAAGTTTATTTTATACAAATATTCCTTGCATATGAATTTAATATAATTCCATTTTCAAATTTATTAATATTAAATATTTTATTATTCAAAAAAGATATTAAAAAAATATTTAGTATTTTTGAAATTATTATTATAGTATTTTTAGAAAACATATTTTGAAATTTTTGTAGCAATTTAAATCTTGACTTGATTTATGGATATGTTTTAAATAGTAAATTAATATCTATATTTGGAATTTGATTCATCTTAATTGATTTTAAAATAAAAGATAGGATTTAATTAGATTTAAATTACATTTTGATTTGGATTGGATTTATTGAATTAATTTAAATAAATAGATGATTATCTACTTGGGTTTTAAATATTTCTACTCCTTATCCAATTGGGAATTCCCACGTCCTATAAATAGGCAGGTACTCCTCCATGTTATTTGCTCCACAATTCATCTTCCACAAAATTTTCCACAACGTATGTGCATCGTGTCCTTGTCCATCTTTTCTTCCGCTAGTTTCATTACAAATACATTTTTTCTCTTGTGTCTGACAACCCCGGACACGTCCACCCGATCATGTGTCTCGCAGGACACGCCTACCCTAACCCTAGTTCCCAAATCCCCACAACATCCCTTTCGTGTCCTAACATCAGGACACGATACAATCAGAAAACCCTAGTCCTAACCTAACCCTAGCCACCGTCTCGCTAGAAAAATCCGCCGCAGCAGGACACGCCCCGCCACCCCGTGCCTCCACTTCTGACTACACCCCCTGCCACCGTCGTCACCGTCTTCATCGCCACCATACCCCGACAACAGCCACCCCACCGGAAAACCCCATCATCGTCATCATCATCCCCACACCGCACTCCTCGACCCAGTCCAGCAAACACCCAGACCAATAGAAAAAGAACAAAACCTAACCATGCCGTCGTGATCCCCCGCGCCGGCGAATACCAGTGCCCGATGGCGAAGCCGTGTCCACCGCTGACCCCCTCGACCCTCGCCGCGCTCTTCGCCGGAGCAGCAACCCCTCTCCGCCGTGAACTCCAGCGCGCACGCGCCCAGCCCTCGCGGAGCCACACCGTCGCGCCCAGGCCAGAGCGACGGCAATGGAGCCCTTTCCCGCCCTCCTTCGTCGACTCGGCCCCCGCACGAGCCGCGGTCATCGCCGTGAGCCACCGCCACCATCCGTGCCCTAGCTTTCTCCTCCGCCCCCTCTCCTCAGACCCTCCCCACCCGCCGGACCCGGTAGCCTCCCGCGCACAACCACGCCACGTCGCGCTCGGCCCTCGCCTCAGCCGCATCGAAACCCCCGCTCCACCTCACTCCGGCGCCGCGCCCCTTGGACCGCCGCGTCCGCCTCCTCCACGCGGCTCCCGACGAAACCCAACCGCTGGACCACCGCTCACATCCGCTTCTCTCCCTACAGCCTCCGCCTCCGCGAACAGCCTCTGCCGTGCCAAGCCGCCGGCGTAGATCTCACCGCCGACCCCTTCTTCCTTTTTCCCTCTCTTCCTGCTTCTCTCTCTCCTCTGACTTTTTCCTTTCGTTCACTCTACTACTGCTTCTCTCCCCCAAATGTTATTCTTCCTTTCTTTTAATTTAATATTGTTCTTGGTTTGGTATACTTTGTTGATTGTAGTAAAGAGCAACACTCGGCTGCCATTAACAAATTATTTTTTATTATTATTATTATTATTGATATTATTTTTATCATTATTATATATTTATTTTATTTTTGTTAGTTTGCTGGTCATTGGATTAATAAATATATTATTATGTTATTATTATTATTATCATTCTAATTACTGTGTTTTTTTATATATAAAAAAACTACATATATTATTAGTATGCATGTTACTATAAGTATTATTATTATTTATTGTTATTATTTTGTTTTATTAAATAAATCGATAGTTAACCTATTTCAAAATAATGTTTGACAACTCAGTAGTCCTAAATATTTTCCTAGATTTTATATAATTAATTAAATATTTTGGACAAATAAAAATTTAGTTTCTTCCTAGAAATTCTACTTTTACAAACTTAGAGTTTTGGCCAAAATAAAATGATTTTTTGAGTTTAAATATTTTGCTAATTATTTGACTCATAAAAACTAGTTTTTAAGTATTATAAATAGTTTTCAAATATCTTATTATTAATCCATTATTCTTTGATTTCTCTCCTGTCTGTAACCGATCCTCTTATTTCCATTCTGTCACCCAAATTCGTACCACCTTATGTCCGCCTTAACTAAACTGACCCTTCTAGACCCAATGGAACTGTCCATGCCTCCATCCGTGGTCACCTTGCATTGTTGTTGCACCCGAAGTCGCAGTTCATGCCACCTTGATCATCGCAGCGCACCAGGCGTCCTACCAGGCAAGACACCTTGCCATTTGCTGTTTATTTATTTTAGCTCATATTTCATGCATTATTTATTTTTTTATGCAAAATAAACTGTGATACATGGCATAACCTGTTAGAACTTACTGTTCATTTATATTTCCTGCTATGTATTATTTTTTTTACACATTAACCTAGATTTAAGGGACCACCTTGTGTTGCATTCATTGGCCTTGACACGTTGTACCACGAAGTTGTGTGTCGCATGTAGAACACGGACGTACGTGATTGGCTGGCCACCAGTACGTACAAGCCGGCGATAGGATTAACCGCTAATAGAGTTGTATGCTAGTTTAACTTAGCGGTTATAGAGGTTAGTTGTGGATACAACATAGTAGACATTGGGCGGGGAGGACAATTTTTTAGCGTATGGGCTTCGATGCACATTCCCTTGTGACCCGGACTCTCCGCTGGAGATACGGGGTTGATGACCCATGATTACTGACGGCCACTGACGATTCTGCGGAACATCATGCTCTTACTGATGGGGCCTCTGGTGCCTAAGGGGGACTACGCCGATCCTATTTAGCCAGGGCCCATGCGTAGGAAGGATTGTTCTTAACTACATTTCACTTAGAACGGTTAGGCACCTTTATCCGTTAGGTACGAGTACTTTTGGTTTGGGTACTTGTATCTGACCGTGGCTTGGAACAATAACTTGTCGCGGATAGTTCGTCACATCTTGTCCTTGTTTGGTTGTAGGTGTGACTTACTACTTCGATGAGAAGGTATTGAACCTTGTTGGGGTCCGGATACCATATTGGATTCATAGCATGGAAGATACGTCACCGTGAATTAGTTTACCATCTCCTGTCCTTATTTGGTTGGGGGATGGTACGCTCGTTCAGTAGGTGCGTCTTGGACCATGTTATAATTCGATTGACTTATTTATTTGAGCAATATTTATTCAGTTTATATGGCATGATATTATGTCTTGTTACGTCCCTCTAAGGACCTGGTTATCTCGCTAGGTGTGTGCTATTGTATTTCGCAGGTCTTTAGCTCTAGCCGTGACCATCTCCATTTCTTTGAGGATGATTGCACTTGGATCGTCTTCGCTTCGCTCGCCAAAATTATTTCTTTTCTCATGTATTTTTTCTTTACTTGTTGGTAGTAGATTTGTCTCCGCCCAACATATTGTATTAGACAATTCATTATCATTATGATATATTCTATTCATTTATTTTGTGTGGATGTGATAGTTATGGTTCTACTGCATTTTACAGCTTATGTATTTGTACAAAATTTCCATATATTGGAGTATACTTCGTATGAGTACAGCTGGCATGTCTACGTTCCTAGTCCTACGTATTTTGGGACTGGGGCATTACAAGAGCCATGGTGGAGAAGAGGAGAAGGAAGATGCTTGATCAGAACGGAGGAATGGATGGATGGAAACTAGAAAGCACTGATCCTTCCTGTTGTGAGAACTGTGAAGAGTAAGAAAGGAGAGGGGGGGTCTTTGATTTTTGCGTTCATCATCATTAGAGGGAGCAGCACTGGAAAAGTTGTGACGTTGATAGCATGAGAGAGGAGAGGAGGAATGGAGGGAGGAAGTGGCTGCATGCCTTTGGCTCACTCGAGCGGTATTTGTGCGTCAGTGTCCCTGCTATTTGTAGGCGTCCCCCTAGCGCACCATGGGGTGGCGCGTTACCCCCCTCCCGTCCGACCACTACGACACGCCATCTCCAATGTCGTTCATTACTCCGATTACAATTTCGATAAACTTCTTACTTTTTTTATAGGCCGATGTACTTATGTCGTTGGACCTATCATGCAGTAATTGGTGGATCCGTTGGTATAGGCCGAATGTACTTAGTTTCTGCCTCGCCAGTCGAATGGCTGCAGGGACTATGTCCTGATCACCATGCCGTAGTCCAATACAATCCAGAGATTGACACAGTACTAATTCATATATGTAGTCCAATACAAATAGTCTAATACAAAAACAACCCAATACAAATATTCCAATACAAATAAGTACTAATAGCTAATGAGAACCACGTAGCTCACGCAAACGCTCAGTGATACGATCACGCAACCACCTCGTAAGTGGGATCGACGGCGGCATGGAGAGATGTAGTCCATTGCAGGTGCTGGATGAATAAAACTCCTGGCCTCACTAGCTACCGGTGCCACTTCCTCCTAACAGTAGGAGGAGCCACCTCAGCATTCAGTGTTTCCCTCAAATGACGTGCCGCTTCTCGTGTCATGGATGCCATCTGGTAAGATCGATATTCACAAATATATAATTGTAACATAAGCAATCTAACTAAAGGAACCATCATCTCGTTTGAGTACATTTTTGAAAGTAGATAAAATACATAATATTCGATTTTTTGCCAAGTGTGAGAACGAATGGCTCAGAACACAACCCAAAATTCATTCTAGCATATATTAGAGTGAATCATCTATGTTCTGTACATATGGTGTAGTATATGTTCTTATCGTATCTAGTATCTGAAGAATGTAACAGAATCAAGATGAACTCACATAATGTAATACAAACATCATCTACTAATATATAAGATATAGTGATAGGTTGTCATATCATCATTGCCAAGGGATGATGGTCGGAGGACAGTCAACTTTATCTACGGATACAGTTTCTTCTGCCTCGCCAGTCGATGAATGTAGGGACTATGTTGGAGGACAGTCAACTTTATTAATAGTTATTTTTTTTCGATACCAAAAAATTCGATACTCCGATCTGAAACCACTGATATTACCGATACCCCTGATCCGAAACTCATAGGAATGGTCCGATACCGATTCCGATTCCGATACCGATTCCAATACCCCCCCCTCCCCCGATCTGATACTCATAGGATTGGTCTGATCCGAAACCACCTATACCCCCTCCCCCAATCCGATACACCGATCCAAAACTACCAATACTAATAGGAATGGTCCGATCCGAAACCACCGATACCCTCCCAACCGAAACCCTACCCCTGCCCCAAACCCTACCCGTGTGTCCCCTACCCGACCCCCTCCCCCACCCCACCCCCTCCTCCATCCCACCACCCCCCCTCCCCGACCCCCCCCTTCCCGACAGCACCCCCTCTCCCGATCCCCCTCCCGACAGCACCCACCCTCCATCCTCCCTCCCCCACCCCACCACCCCCTCCTCGCAGCACCCACCACCCCACCCACCCCTTCCCCACCCCCCGACCCCCCCCCCCGACAGTACCCCCTCCCCGACCCCCCTCCCCTCCCCACCCCACCCCTCCCCCACCCCCCACCCCCCTCCCCGACAACACCTACCCCCCACCCCCCCCCCCTCCCCCCCACCCACACCCTCCCCCCCCCCACCCCCCCCCGACCCCCCTCCCCTCTCCTCCCCGGCCCCGACGACAGCCAACCGCCACCACCCAAAACCCTAAAATAGAGAGAGAGAGAAAAGAGAGAGAGCTTACCGACGAGATCGATGGAGGGAGAGAGATCGACGTAGGGAGAGATCGGAGGGAGAAAATCACTGGAGGGAGAGAAAGTACCGGAGGAAAGAGGGAAGAGAGAGTTCTTTGGGGGAAAATAAAAATTTCCTCCCATCGGTTTCAATTTAAGTTAGTACAGTATTTAGTCGACGGCCGACGGATATATCTTCGCTAAATCCCAGTAGATTACCGATAAAATGTTATCGACAGACCGTCGCTAATAGTCCGCGCCATTTTTTCAGTATTTTGCTGCCAAAATATGCCTATATCAGCGACGGACTGTCCGTCGCTAACTTTTCGTCAAATTAGCGACGGAAGTGCGACTAATTTTTACACAAAAAATAAAAAATTTATTCATTGCTTTCTGACGGTAGTCCGCCACAAGTTAGTCACTAGTCCGTCGCTATTAGCGACGGATAGGAGCTGTCGTTAATTGGCCGTCGCCAAATTGCTGTATTTTATTAGTGAGTGGTCATTTTTATTGTTGATTTTTGGCCAGTTGCCACTTTGGAGACTAACCTAGATGTTAACCTTAGCTATGGTGACTTGATTAGCATGGTGAGACCATATTCTAACTTAAGTCAACCTAAGTTAGTCATTTAGAAATCAAGATTCAAATAGGAGGATTAATGATTAGGTTCATAGGCTTAGACTTATGAATTGATTCCATGACTAATGCAACTTGGCCCAAGGCCCATGCCATGAAACCCTAACCCTTACCTAGCCATTAAGTGGCCGGCCAATATTGGGAATCCCCCTATAAAATCTTTTTTCCACTTGTTCTTGCCTCTTTTGTATCATTCCAACTTCTTGAAAGGAAAGGTAATTCCAATCTTCCCTAATTCATAATAAATCCATTTTAATTCCTTTTTGATCCAAATCTTTTGCAATAGATTCTAATCCTCCTCTATTTGATATTCATGGAGAGTAATTTCAGTTTAAGAGCAATTTGGAGGATTTGGCTAGCAACAGGAATCAATCGATTTGGAGCTTTTCTTGATCATTTGCAACCAATAGGTAAACCCTTCAAATTGCATTTTAATTCTGTTTTCTTTGCATGGTAGCCTAGATCTAGGTGTCCCCTAGCTGTAGTAAAGGTTTGGTGTCAATTGCATTTGATTTTATGTCCGTATCGGACACGTATCTAAACCTAGAACTAGGTGTTCGATGAAATGCCTCACTCACTATTTTTGTACTATTTTTGAATTGTTTCTGAATGGATTTATAGATCTAGGGTTCGTCTATGATTTCATGTCATTGGTGGATGAATTTTGTGTCATGTTGTGTCAGTTTGTGGACACGAACACATTGTTGTAGCCGCAAACACAATGTCCTGCTACTCGGGTCGTATTTCTTACTGGACACGACGATTCGACACGCGCCACTTGGCGAGGACCGAGGGGCAGTGACTTACACGAGTTCCCTCGAGTCTTGAGTCGTGTCGTGTTGAGTCGGACACGCTGTCGAGCCCGCACGGGTCGTTGCCTACGGTGCACGCGTGCCATAGGCACTGCTGACACAGGTTTCGTGTCATGTCTACGTGTCTCATGGACACGATTCAGGATGTCAGGGTTGTAGCCCAACCCTAGGCGAGTGTGTGGACACGTACACGTGTTGTGTCGCGTCGTGTGTCATGTGCTAGACACGCGTACAGGTGTGCACGAGGCTGTGCACTGAGTTAGTGTATCCGTGTGTGTTAATGTTGATTGGACACGTCGTGTCCCACTTTGGGGACGCGACACACACTGTGAGACATGTTCACATGTAACCCTATGATTACCAACCTTCTAATTTGTTTATTAGTTGTTTATTTTAATTTGAATTTGTCAATTTTCCAAATGTTCTGATACTTAAACTGTCAATCGATTTTCTGAGATTTTCAATGAATGTTTAACTTTTTTGTTTGATTAATTGTGCTGTTGGTTCACAAATTCATAACTGATATTAGCCTACATATTAGAGTTCATATTAGCATAGGTATTTGGGCTTGTGAATTTCATTTGAACTGCTAAACTGTTAGGTACACACACTCCACTGTCTAATCTGAGAATTATACACTGTTTTGCCACATACACACACATCTATGCACTTATGCAAAAACTGTGAACCTGAGAACATAATGTTCATTACACACACACATTGTTTTCCTGAGGATATGGATATGCACACATGCATATGCCCTATTGACACACACACATAAACTGGAAACCTGGGAAATTATATGACTGTTGTATACATTGGTTTATAGGACTGATTTTGTGTACACTGTTTGAAATCTGAGAACACACATGAGCTGTCACTGATACATTGAGTCCTATTACACATCTACACACATTTGTACTCTAGAACATGAGAATATTACACTCACACACTGTTTTCTCACATTATATGTACACACACACATGTATAAACTAGCTTGCTAACACTCACCTATCTACACACATACATATAGCACACACACACATATTTGCACACACACATGTCACTCTCTCACTCTATGTATATATGCTAAGACGAATTGTTCTTTTTGCGGTTCAAGCCATGTATCTTTAATGTAAGAAGTGCATACCGACTCCCTCGCCTCCCACTTTTGCTTGAACAAGTACCATGCGGCATTATAACTGGCAATCGTAGAGGCTCGCCAGACACAATTCCAATCATTGTAGAATTCGTCAAAAATTTGCATGTCAATTTTACCATCCTCCTTCCAAAATTTTAACTTACATTGGACTTGAATATTACGATTGACATGCCAAGTGCATAGCAATGTATCCGCTTGAGGAAAAATAATACGAATAGCATTAATTAGGGCATACTCTCTGTCGGTAACAAAAATTGATGGCTCTGTATGACCGGTGTAATGTGTTTTCAGTTTCTCCAACGCCCATGTGTAGTCTTCAAGTTTCTCACTCTTCATGAAGCAAAATGCCACTGGAAATGTTTTCCAAGTAGAGGTGAATCCGACAACATGAAAGAGAGGCATCTTGAACTTATTGGTCTTGTACGTGCAATCAAGGACTAACACGTCGGCAAAAGACCTGGCCAAACTTGTGCAATCGGGATGAGCCTAAAAGATTGAAATTACTTTATTACTCTGGGAATGTCTTCTATGGAACTCAACATAATGATTATCGAGAAGCCGCATCATCATCTTAGTGAGGGTGGTGGCCCTCAGGGTGGTGGCCCTGTATGTGCTCTTGGTACACCGGATTGTCGTATATATTGAGGGGACTGCTACCCCCCAGTTTCATCTACTCTCAAGGAGGTCG
Source organism: Iris pallida (assembly GCA_029216955.1). NCBI lineage: Eukaryota > Viridiplantae > Streptophyta > Magnoliopsida > Asparagales > Iridaceae > Iris > Iris pallida. The sequence goes on from JANAVB010001800.1 coordinate 3,851,778, forward strand.
AAGGTGCACCCTCAGGAGCCGGAAGCTTCTTTTTGGATCGAGTGCCTAAATAGACACCCCCTGTGGTTGTCGAAGGGAACCCCCCAGATGAGGGTCTCCTTGCAATACTGGCCGAGATGGTCGGGCTGGAAGAGCCTGTCTTCTTTCCTCCCTTGACAGGAGGAACCTTTTGAGTTGAATTACAGAAGGCGAAAGGAAACTCCTCGTCCCCTGGAATTTGCACATGTTTCTTGAGTTGTTGTCGGAGAGGTGCTGGCTGCTGTAGTCGTTGGAAAACTGACTGCCGATCTTCAGGTGCTGCTGATTTGTCGCAGCAGCAGTTGATGATGACTCGGGTGCAACGACGTCCCGAGAGGGACTCATTGCATGCCAACGCTGCCACCTTGCGTTTGTGAGTAATCACCTCACGCAAGTCGGTAGCAAGCTGATCTACCTTTGCACCGAACTTATGGAATTGTGAATCCCGAGCGCACGGGTGCTTAGACATCATGTTTACTCCCTGATCCGTGGCTAGTAAAAGCACTTGCTCTGGATCGTTAGAGAGAGACTTTAAAGACCCACCCTGTCTGTTAGCCCTGGAGGACTGGACGCGGGTGGTTCTGTACAACTTTCCGTCAGGAGCCCGTGTAACAGTCAACGGGGCCCGCTGATAATCAGCAACTTGGACAGTTAACTGGGCTGGTTGGGCTCGCACTGCCCTAGACTTTTTTGACTTAGCACCCGAAGGCGCATAGTAAAAAGAGTCCAGATTGATACATCCCACATTCTCAATGGGCCATATGGCGTCGGGCCCGCATGAGAGGCGGTCGAACACAGAGCTTCTGACAGGCCGTATGAGATATCCTGTCTGAGGCCAGGATTGGCTGTCGCATAGGCTACCTTCTCGAGGCCAGATCTGGCTGCCGCATAGGCCGTCTCCCTGCGACTAGAGTTGGCTGCCGCATGGGCCATCTTCCTGCGGCCAGAGTGGGCTGCCGCATGAGTTTTCTGCCTGCGACCAGAATTGGATGCCGCATGGACAGACTGTCCATCTCCCCTATGCGGCTTTTTTTGTCTGCATGGATTTCCCTTGTGCCCCTAAAAACTCAGCATCGTAGTGTTTTTCTCTGCTGGATTTGGGAACAGTGGGTCCTCTACGGTCGGAAGCAAAGCCGCAGGAGAGTTTTGGTGTCACTTCCAGTTTTCAGGAATAGGGGTATTTTTGTCATTTTATATTTTTGAATATTTTTGAAATTTATTTTATTATTTATAATATTGTTTTGGGGTTATTTGAGTCGGATTCGAATTTCAGCTCAATCCGACTTGAAACGGGGATCCGGGGTAGTTTTGACTCTAGTGGGACCCACACATTAGTTAGGCATGGCCCACATGGCATTAGTTTTAGTTAGTAGGTTAGGCTAATTATTATGGATAGGGTTAGTGTGATTAGAGACTTTAGAATGACTAAAATAGCCCCGACTTAAACCCTTCTTCTAATATTAATTAATTAGACTAGTGGGGGGTATTATTGACATTACCAAAATGGGACACCTCATCCTTTTGGGTCGGCCACCTATGAGGGAGGGATGAGTCACTCCTTCATTCATTTCTATCCACAAATTTCTCTCTCTTGTTCTTCCCCAAATTTTAGAGAGCAACCTCCATTGATTTCTCCACCAAATCCTTTCATTCTTCCACCCAACCTTCTTCTTTCCTTCTCTACTCAAGCTAAGGAAGGAGCTAGCCAAGTTTGGGAGGATTCGGAGCTCGTTCGTGTCCATTTGGGATTCCTACGTGTCGGTGTCGTATCAGAAAGGCTTTTCTTCGATTCGATCTACCGGAAGGTATAAATCTCTTCTCCTTTCCATTTTCTCATGCATATAGGATAATTTTGACCCATAGGAATGACCCCCATGGTTGTGTCTCCATTTGTGTCTGTTTCGTGTCCTTTTGGAGACTTCTAGGTGTGTCCTATGTGTGGGATCGTATCCTAGTGGGAAAAATTATACTTTTGGACACTTGTATTTATATATTTTGTGTGGATGATTATTTAGATATTAAATCTCAGATTTTACATGTTTAGAGGATGTGTTCTTCATATATCATATTGTATCATATTTATTTAACTATATATTGTATATATATATATATATATTTGGTTATATATATGTTAGTCTATATATATATATATATATATATATATATATATATATATATATATATATATATATATATATATATATATGTATATATATATTTGTCACTTATTTATATGTATATAGATATTGGTGTGATGGTGTCTTGGTATGTGTTCAAGGGGGTGTGGATTCGGCCAAGGGTAGGGGGAGGAATTTAGAGAGTGTTGAGCTTTGTGTGTATGTGTGTTTGCTATTGAGAGTGGTGTGTGTATGTGTTTGTTTTGTGAGGGATTAAAGAGGGGAATGAGTGGTGTATTGAGTGAGAGATGGGGGGAGCACCTGCTGTTGGCAGCAGTAGGCAGCCCCTATAGCTATCCAAAACCTGTCATTAGAAGCCCCCCAAAACAGGCTCTAAATCAACCACCATTAGCCCTAAAACCTGTCCTTATAGCCTCCCCAAATCAGCCTATGTGCTGTCCTAAACCAGTCCATTTGACACACAAATGGACAGCCTATATAGCCCCTTATTAACACCTCATTTCAGCCTTGTTCCAGTCCCATATCAGCCCCCATCTAGTCCCCTAAATGGCAGTCCCAAACCACCCTTAATTAGTCCCATTGACAGTCTTGTTCAGCCCCTTGGCACCCCCTAAGTTACAGCCATACAAAAACAGTCCCAAGCAACATATTAGCAACCCCGAGACAGTCTCAATCCAGCCCTTGTTAGTCCCCTAAAACCAGCATGTAGCTGTCCCCTTCATGACAACCATATAGTCACATTTCAGTCCAATTGGACAGCCATTTGCCTCCCAAAACCAGTCTACATTCAGCCCACATATTGGCCTATATGTGCAGCCCATTTGTAGTCCCAAACCTGTCCTTAAACAACCTACAAACCACACCCAATTCAGCCCAAAACCAGTCCTTGTTCACCCTCAAATCAGTCATATTGCCTATGTATATGTGTGTGTGAGCCATTGTGTATGTGTGTGTGAGTCTAGATATGGGTATATAGGTGAGCCTATATATGTAGCTTGGCCTATGTGTGTGAGCCTATAGGAGAACCTATATGTGTGGTGTTATATGTGAGTGAGTGAGTTTGTGTGTGTGAGTGTTAGTTAGATGTGAGAATGGTATGAGGGTAAGGTAATGTTAAATAAACAACATGTAACCTAAGATGATCTAGATAACCTAGGTACTAGGATTTTATGGTAGGTAATGTTAGTAGAGGTTAGTGTCTAGCTATCCTAGGAAGCCTAGGTTAGTATTCCAAGGGTAGAGTGGTATGGGCAAGGTATCGGGAATACCTTAAAAATGGTAAGTGTAGGTATTTACCTAGAAGCTAAGGTATGTAGGTTTAGGATTAAGATATGGTTAGAACTTGGTTTCCTTGGTTGGTAATGGTCAGAAATAGCGCTCCTAGACTAGTTTTGACTTCGGTTGACCATTTTGACCAAAAGTCAACAAAAGTCAACCGAGAGTCAAACTTAGCCTATAAGCGACTAGATTTGACCGAAACCAAACCAGAGTTGACCAGTTGACTAAAAGTCAACAGTTGGTCAACATTAGACTAGTTTGATCCAAGGTTGACTCAGTATTGACCAGAGTTGACCAGAGTTGACTTTTTGGCCAAAGTCAACTGTAAGTCAACCCTTGACCCAGATTGACCTAGTTTGACTTGGATTGACTTCCTGTGACCTTGTTTGACCTTGGTTGTCTCAGTATGATCTAGTATGACCTTGTTTAGATTGGTGTGACTTGGTTTGACCTAGTTTTGACTTAGACATGCATATCATGACTAGATTAGCTCTTCTTTCATTATTAAACCCTGTTTGGACTCCTGGCATCTCATCTATAGGTCTGTGATTACTCTGAGCATCTGTTCACCTTATCAGCTCAGGACCACAGGCGAGTACATTCACTGATAGTTTTCATTATCTTGATATCTGCTATATCCGATTCAGTTGTAATGTCTTACTTGATTTCCAGACACGATAGTTCACGGACTAGTATATGTCGGATCCTGTCATGAGATGTTGTTCCCGGATTACTTGGTATATTGGTACAAGATTCAACTTGTTACTTGTACTTATATAGACATGGACTTGGGAGTGGGCTGATCACCTGCTTTTGAATCTCGTGTCATGACGTGTTATGTCCGGATCCTTTATACTATTCGGGGATGGAGAGTTATTAGTGGTTGTATGATCAAAATTCCCACTGGTTCTATACACTTGTATTACTGGTTTATAGCTATACCCTCGCCTCACGACGGGTAAAGCCTTACCCTACATGTTCATAACTTTCTATGGTGACCGGCCTTATTCTTCACACTGGTACTGGTCACTTGTTCATAGCCGATCGGATGGAAAGCCTGAGCATATTTTCCCAAGTCGATCACATAACGCACTAATAATTCAAGGCACCTTTTATATTTATTATCGTAGGAGGCTAAGTTCTGTTCGGGAGAAGGGTTACAACCCCGGTCCTTGTTTGGTTTAAGGGTTGTAACTCGGCTTCCGAATAGTTCCCAAGTCGTCCTATATATATACATATTGTCATCCTTTTTCAGTACTCACATCTTGATATATATTTCCTATTGATTTTTTCTTGTATTTCATTATACTGTCTCTTATAAAATTTGTCAATTCATATAGAAATGCTGTTAGTATTTGTACTTGCTCATTTTCCTGACAGGATACCGTTGATATATTACAGATAATTCTGAGGCAGATTGCCCGACCTATTATGAGGATGGGTTAGATGGAGTAGACCTGGACCGTGGCTTGATAGTAGAGCCACTAGACTTTGCACACCCAGAGTAGTGTAGCTTAGTTAGGTTTGCATGGCCTGCGAGCCAGCTAGTACTTTCAGTTGTAGTATTTTATATTATATTTCTATGAATCTGTAATGTTGTGTATAGCTCTGGACTTGTGTGGATCTAGAACTCACTTCCTGCTTTCATCTATCATATTATTTCCTTTCCATGATATCTACCTTAGTTTTACTTTGTGATTGAGACTGTATTGCTATATCACCTCCATTCGGAGTGTATATACTATACAGGTACCTTTATTTCTATTAGTCGTAGTATTTATAGACCCTATATGCAGCGTTCTACCGCCGATTCTGTGGCGTAGGCTGGACGTAACCACGTACTCGTACCCCTAATCAGGGCGCGGGTCGTGACATTTGGTCACCGTCTTGGGCTGCAGAATGAGCTTTTTCGAGAACTTGGTCGGGGGCAACAGTTTTGTGCACCGACGTCCTGCGAGTCCTCTTTGGGTTGGCTCGCTTCTGAGACGGGCTGGTGCTCCCTTCAGAAAGCATTTATTCTAAGGCTTGTTGGTCGAAACGAACCACAAGCATTTGTTGTGTAGAGTCGATCTTGGACGCGTCAGATTGCGTCACCAGCTTCTCATCAGAAGAGAAGGACGTCCCCAGCAGAGTCGCCATCATGTTTGCCATAAAAAAATCAAAGACAGGTATTACAAAACACTGAAATTGATTGCAAACTCGCTTGTATAAAGAAAAGCCTAAAAAGAAATCCTAGGAAACAATCTAAGTATAATTGTTTAGTTTTGATTCTGGGGGGTGACGGTGGAGGCTCGGAAAAGTGCTATCAACTCTGCCTTACTCCGTGGACTATCTGACGCAGTCTTTAGCGCTTGAAGAAATTGCTTTTTTGAAGGTTGCCAGCCTTTAGCAGGGGTGTGGCACCCTACTATTTATAATAGAATATATGTTGAGCCGTATAAATGGCCTGTGGCCACGTGGCTGATTGGCATGCGAAGACCCGCTCTTTGGCTGCCATCTGTCGATTTGTTGGGATTTTGTTGCAGCAAATCTGGGTAGTTTAGTACTTGGTCAGATTGCCACATATCCTGTCGCAAGAATCATTTTTTAGCTGCATAGATCTCTCAGTTTTCGACCATATGGGGCCGCATGAGTCTCATGCGGCTTAAGTCGTAAACTTCCTTAGTCCAGACATAGCTTAAGGATTTAAGCCGCATAGATTCAGTATTTTGGCCGCATAAAGCTCATGCGGCTTGGATCACAGTTACTCTTGGCTGCATGAAGTTCGAAGACTTTGGGGCCGCATATGTCTGAGCCGTATAAGGTTCATGCGGCTTAGGTGACACTCCTTCTGGCCGCATGAAGGCGTACGAACCTTACTTTTGGGCGACGTCTCACGTCTTATCTTTTTGTCGAAGTGTTAGAGATGTCATTTTTGTCAGTTTTGACAGGACTTGTCAGCTTTATCAGACGAACTGCTCCTTTTGGCCGCATATCTTTCTTCTATATCTGGTTATCGACGGGCCGCATAAGGCATTGAATTAGTCATGCGGCTTTCCTTTATGCGGACTTGTTTGGCCCAAAGTACCTATGCGACAATTTGTAATCAGCATGAATCCTATATTTTTCATGCTTCTACAGGTGTCTTGAAAAGTTTTGATAAAAAGTGTAGTATCAATTTTCACTTTTGAAAAACCATTATATAGTAAGAAATTGCTTAGGCGTTCATACCAAACTCTGGGGGCTTGTTTGACCATAGAGCGCTTTCTTAAGCTTGAAAACGTGGTCGAAAAATTTATGATTTTCAAAACCCGGGGGTTGTTTTACAAAAACTTCCTCCTTAATAAAACCATTCATAAAAGCACTTTTGACATCTATTTGAAAAAGTTTAAAATTCTGAAAGTTTGCAAAGGCACAAAGCATCCGAATGGATTCAAGTCTTACAACCAAAGCATATGTCTCATCATAGTCGATACATTCCTCTTGGTTGTATCCTTGAGCTACTAGATGAGCTTTGTTGCGAGTGACTGAACCATCTTCATTTACTTTGTTACGAAAAAACCCATTAGTACCAATAATCGAATGGTTAGCTGGTTTAGGAACAAGTTCCCAGACATGGCTTCTTTCGAATTGGTTGAGTTCTTCTTGCATAGCAAAAATCCAAAATTCATCATTAAAAGCTTCTAAAACATTTTGAGGCTCAATTAGCGAAATGAAAGCAGTATTAGCAATAGAATCTCTTAAAGATGATCGAGTACTTACTCCGCGTGATACCTCACCTATTACCAAGTTTTCTGGGTGTGACGGCTTGAACTCGAACTTCTTCGGTAAGCCCTCCAGAGAATTGGTTTCAGGGGTGGTATTCATCGGCGTGGAAGTTGATTGTTCAACATCATCGTCGGAGATATCTGTTGTACTATTTTCCTCATCAAAAGTCACATTAGCAGATTCTTCTACAATCATTGAGCGTTTTTTGAGCACTCTATATCCCTTACTCTTGGCAACATAGCCAAGAAAAATATCGTCGTCAGCTTTGGCATCAAACTTGCCTAAGTTGTCTTTGGTATTTAGGATAAAACAGCAACAACCGAACACTCTAAAATAAGATACATTAGGAGTCCTACCAAACCAAAGTTCATAGGGTGTTTTCTTCGAAATAGGTCGAATAAGCACCCTATTTAAAATATGGCAAGCAGTACTGACAGCTTCTGCAACTTGAGCACTTCTTGCATCGTCATTCTTGATTTCGTCTGGACAGCGTTCGAAGAAGATAAGGCGTTGTATATTGACTTTATTGTAGACTTGTTATTCTCATCTTCATGTTGTATGACGGAATATATTTGTCTCGGTGCAACTCCGGAGGTGGACAAGTCTTCTACTATCTTCTTCTCCTTATTGTTCAACCGTCCGACATATGGATGACCCAATAGTGTCTCGCACTACCAGAAGAAGTCATTTTAGCGACGCCTAAAGACGTCGCTAAAACGCCTAAAGGCATCGTTAAACCAGTTTAGCGACATATTTAGCGACGTTTTCCTCTTGTCGCGGAAACCTTAGTCGCTGTTTGAAAAGACGTCACTGATCGTCGCCAACACCGACGTTTACCGACGTAAAGATACGTCGATAATATACCGACGTTTACCGTCGTTTCGTCGATAAAATAGCGACGTTTATAATGTCGCTATACGTCGGTATTTCCTGGAAAAATTACCGACGTTTGTGATGTCGTTATGCATCGGTATATATTACCGACGTTTTGTGATGTCGCTATACGTTGGTATGTCCTGGAAAAATGAGGTAAAATCCTGAAATATTTACCGAAGTCTACCGACGTTTACCGACGCATACCGACAAAAATGACGTCGCTATATGTCGGTAGCCTGGCAATATATGCCAGTTTAGCGACGTCTACCGACGCAATGTGCCGTCAGAAAGCGTCGGTAAACGTCAATAGACGTCGCTAAATTTGAAAAAAAATAATAAAAAAAATTGCAGTATGCAGTTTTCTCCACAGAATCATTTTCTCCCTGCAGTTTAATCTGAAACACAATACACAAGCACATTTTATCCCTGGGTTCGCCGACCCCTTCGGTGGAACACTCAACACCGGTAAATTAACATCCAAATGAAACGAATAATAACATAAAATAACCAAAGTCCACACAACATATATAAACCAATATCCAAATTGTCATGGGTCTACACAGCCAATAACCAATGTATCTATGTAACCAACAAACAAGTGTCACAAACAAATAAGTGTCACAAATAAATACAAAGAAAAACAAGTACTCAAACACTCAATACAAATAGTCCTAACTTGGACTACTGGAGATCTGGAGCAGGAAGGGGCACACTACGACGAAGGGCTAAGAAAAGCTCATAGTCCTCCTGTGAAATCGACACCGATGAAGGAGGTAGTGACGTCGGTGGAGTCGGTGTCGATAAAGAAGGCAGTGGCGCCGACGGAGTCGACGACGATGAAGGCGCACCCGGAGGACGATAACGCTCCAACGTTGCAAGTCGCTGGTGGTATAAATCTATGGTAGATAACATTCTATCACTGCTATTAGCCACCGAATCCTGTACCAATCTTAGCCTCTCGCCCACGGTCATCTGTGATGCCTGCAGATCCAATACGCTGTGCTCCGTCGACGCTCTAAGATCAGTGACGCTCCGCTCTGTTTGCTCAATCACATGCCGGAGCTCCATAATGCTGCGGTCGAGCGCATCCAATCGTGCTATATGCGCACGCTCGTCCGACTGGTGCTGAGACTGGTCCTGAATCCGTCGTAGCAGCTCGTCCCGGAGAGACTCCATCATCTGGTGGACTCGGGCAGACTCCCGGGACGGCTGTGGACCATGCACACTAGCAGGGGATGCCCTAGAAGACTGGCTCGCGGATCAGCTTAGCAGCGACAGCAGAAAACATCCCCTCGATCAGCTCGACCCGGTGCGGTGGATAGAAAAACATATCCTAGAAGAGTACGCAAACCAAATATTTTTCAGTAATATATAATATGCATAAATCAAATGATTCATGTTAAAAGCAAATCTATTTTAACCTTGAAGCGCGCAAACCAGCAGGCCTTCCTATCGTCCGGGGCATCCGAGTAGTTTATCCAAGGACCACCATAATTTTGCCTCAGGAACTGCCCTAGGCGTCTCTGTACCGACAGGGGACGATATCTATACAGACATATTATATTCATGAGAAAAGTTAATTTATGATAAACACAGAAAAAAATAATAAACCAAAATACTTACTTTGTACCGTCGACCCAGATCTCCGTCCTCGTCTCCTCCGGAGGTGTGCAGGCATCATCTGCCTGATACTGGTCGGCCATCGGCGCAGCCTCCTCCATCTGCTCATCTGCCTCCATCGTCGTATCAGCAGGAGGAACGCTACTCTCGGAAGAAGTCTCAGGCCTGGAACTACTAGTCCTAGGAGATATGCCACGTAGCATCGTGGCGGGCGGAGCTACTGTCCGATACAAAGGAGTACTGGGCGATGAGGATCCAGAGCCGGTACCAGTAGGAGGTACCGAAGAAGAACCCCGTCCTCTAGCAGTACCACCAGTAGGTACCGAAGGAGTACCCTGTCCTCTGCCAGTATCAGTACCCTGTACCCCATGTCGGGAAATACAGAACGATTCCCAACGACCTGTCATGCCTAATAACAACATATGATGAGATACAACAAAGACAACAAATAAAAGAGACTAGAAATATGAAAGTGAAACAAAGACAAGATAATAACCAAGACAACATATGATGATACATTTTACAAGAAACATCTAAGTCCACATAGTATATTTTACAAGAAACATCTAAGTTCAGATAGTACATTCTACAAGAAACATCTAAGTCCAGATAGTACATTCAGATAATAACCAAGACTAGATAATAACCAACTCTACATAATAAGAAAATGAAAGTACGTCTCTCTCAATCATCTTCAGAGTAATCATCTTGTTCGTCTTCCTCGACCTCATCTTCCTCCTCATCTTCACTTTCATCTTCGCCTTCATCGGCTTCGGCTTCCTCTTCGGATAATTCTACATCTTCTACATTATGTGTCGTGTAATGCGTAACTTCCGTGGAGTCCACATCAACAATATTGGTTACAAGAGGTAGCTCGTCCTCCTGATAAGCTTTTTCGTCAACATCAAAAGTATCTCTAGCTTTAGTCTTGCATACTACCCACCAGTCAGACTTCGTTGCTCCCCGTCTCGGATAAGCTGTGAAGTACACGAGCTGAGCTTGAGTTGCTAGGACAAATGGTTCGTAGCTTTGATATCTACGCTTGTAGTTTATATCTACAAGACCATGCTTGTCAATTTTCCAATTTTGATTTTCAGTCGGATCGAACCATTCATACTTGAACAACACGATCTTTGTAGGTTCTCTGCCATAATTATACGTCAACTCCACAATCTCTCGTAAGATGCCAAAGAAATCATTTCCTGGATCGATGTCTTTGTAGTTCGAAGATTTGATACACAAACAACTATTTTTCATGGAATCAAGATCCAGGAAGCTGTCTCTGATCGGAGCATTTGTCGACTTGAACCGAAAGCCATTGACACAGTAACTTGGCCATATTTTAACAAAAGTAATTGGTCCCTTTGCAAGAGTTCTAATTAATTCAATCTCGGGTAAAATTAGACAATCGACCTGAATACCAAAGAAGAGATAGTAAGTTATTTATTACGCAGTTGCATTAAAAGAGGCCAGTAATTACCGGGCTGCTTACATATCCTCTCAACCAAGAAGGAAAATGACGTCTTATTTCTTGTTCTAATGCTTCGTCTATTAGGTAGGGTCTAACCGACCTCAACTCAGCATTATATGTGCTGAAAAACAACGAAGCAACCGTCGATTAGTACAATAATATTAGCTTATACTATTACATTGAGATGACGTAAACTCATTATTAATTACTTACGCCTCTAGCTTATCCACTTCATCCTCGTCGCAATTGAGTAATACATACAACTGAGCAGCCCTTAGCTCTTCGTCATTCAAATATCTCTTCTTCATTTTCTCCGAAGGCTTTTCGGACGCATTGAATACTTTTAGTATTCCATCATTAGATTCGTAATAACCGTTGTCGTTTCTCGGAGCCCTTGTTCTATTCGTAGCAACATGAGGTTTGAAATACGTCGAGCAAAAGTTTGTAATCTCCTCGAGAATATAGGCTTCACAAATAGAACCCTTGACCCGAGTCTTGTTTTTCACCTTCCTCTTTAGGTGGTTCAAATGCCGCTCAAACGGGTACATCTACCGATAACCAACAGACCCACCAACACGTGCCTCGTAGGAAAGATGATCAATTGGCAAATGCTCCATGGAGTCGAAGAATCCAAGAGGAAATACCTTCTCGAGCTTGCACAGTGTTACCGTAATATCGTTCTCCTACTTTTCTAGACGATTGACGAGCAACTTATTAGAACAAAGATCTCTGAAGAATATGCTAAGCTCGGTCAATGGATCCCAAACAACCGGGGGTAAGAATTTTCGAAATGTAATCGGAATTAACCTCTCCATGAATACGTGACAATCATGGCTCTTCATACCTGTCAGTTTGTTCTCCTTGAGGTCGACGCATCTTCTCAAGTTCGAAACATACCCATCTGAAAATTTCAGATCTTGAATCCACCTACAAAGTCTCACTTTATCCTCCTTCTCCAGTGAGAAAATTGCCTTAGGCTGCTTCAACTTCCCATTCCCGTCCTCTATCAAATGCAATGCAGGACGTCTACATATTTTTCCAAGTCCAATCTAGCCTTTGGATTGTCTTTCATCTTCCCCTTTACGTCCATTACAGTATTAATTATGTTGTCAAACACATTCTTGTCGATATGCATGACATCAAGGTTATGTCTAATCAGATTGGTGCTCCAATATGGCAGATCCCAGAATATACTCCTCTTCATCCAGTTATGAGTGCGACCAAATCCGTCACACTTGTAGCCCGTAGCAGGCTCTTCAATAGCTCTTGGTAAATCTTTTACCTCTTCCCATATCGTGTATCCGGGCCACCTTGGCGGAGGATTAGCCTTCTCCACAATGCCACCACGAAAAGCACTCATGTTCCTCCGGTACGGATGATCCTTCGACAGGAATTGTCGATGACAATCGAAAAAACACGGTTTGCCTCCGTGTTTCAAACGGAAAGCCTTAGTGCGGTCCATACAATACGGACATGCAAGACGACCATGCATGCTCCATCCAGATAACATACCATAGGCCGAAAAGTCGTTGATGGTCCACATAAGTGCTGCCCGCATCTGAAAATTTTGTTTTCTAGATACATCGTACGTGTTGGAACCTAATTCCCACAGCTGATTTAACTCATCAATCAATGGCTATAAATACACATCTATGTTCCTTTTCGGATTGTTCGAACCTGGGATAATAACGGTGAGGAACATATACGGAGTCTTCATGCACATCCAAGGCGGTAGATTGTACGGAGTGACGATCACAAGCCAACACGAATACTGGGATCCCGAAAGTTCAAATGGGATAAAACCGTCGGAGCAGAGACCCAATCTGACATTACGCGGATCAGAAGCAAAATCTGGATACTCTCGATCAAAGTGCTTCTATGCTTCTCCATCAGATGGGTGATCCAACACTCCTTCGGTCTGTTCCCGCTTATGCCAACTCATGTTTTCTATAGTTTCCTTCACCATAAACAATCGCTGCAACCGCGACGTCAATGGCAAGTAGTGCAACGAATCGGTAGGCTTTCTGGCACCAATAGACTTTCCTCTACCACTGCCCTTGTAGCGATCGACACCACAAAATCTGCAGGCGTCTTAATCCTTGTCGTCTTTGTAGTACAACATGCACCCGTTGCGACATGCATCGATTTTCTTGTATCATATCCAGAGCAATCTCACCATCCTCTTGGACCGGTAGAAGTCTTTAGGCAACTTAGCGCCCTCAGGCAATATTTCTATAAGCAACTCCATAAGACGGTTGTAGCAATCTTGCGACATGTTAAAATCGGACTTGATGCTCAACAATCTTGTAACCACCTCCAACGGTGAATGATCCTCACAACCAGGATATAATAGAGTCCTTACATTCTCCAGCAACTCCATGAACTGTGCAGTATCGACGTTCGGTGCCTCCTCAGGTGTATCTTGATCGTCCGGATCGAAACTAGGCCCCGCCGCGTCAAAAATCATGTTCACCAACCCATCGTCGTAAGCAGCGTTGTTGTGGAAATCCACATAAGGCCCATACTCCGATGCTAAAGAGACAAGTTCTCCACGCGCGCTCCACTGATAGTAATTCGGCGTGAAATCCTTCGAGTATAAATGATACGTGACTTCCACTTCTGGATGATATTTCAAGTTGCGATATTTCACACACGGACACTTAATTTTGGTACCGTCCATGTACTAAGGGAATGCCTTGGCAAACTGCAGGAACTGCTGTACACCCTCTATGAATTCATCACGCACACCACACATGTCATCAGGATGACGGTTGTACATCCACGAACGATTCCGTAAGTAGTAATTCATATCCATATCCAATTGAGGATAATTCTGTAAGATAGATACATACACATTGCAGTCAGTGAATGAATGTTAAGGCAGTTTAGATATGGGTGCACAATTTAGATAGAGGTCAGTTTATACATGCACATTCTACATATTACAAACAAAGAATTTAAAGGAAGAAACAAAAACAACTGTGTTGGGACTAAAACAACTGTCTTGTGTCAAAGTGTCGTATCCGATAGACCGATACTAATCCGATACGGTCGATACTAAGTACATACGGTCGAGAAGATGGATCCGCTGGTACATCCATGTACGATCAACGAAGTAACGATCTATTGCAGATTGGATGTAAAAATCTGTATCGTAAGACAAACTAAACAGAATTAGTTCGATACCGATACCGATTCTGATACTCATCCCAATTTCTCTCCAATCTCTTGTAAAAAAGGTGTCTGGCGAGGTATAATTATACTTATAGGAGTACACGACACTAACTGTCCAATATCGACCATTTGGGTCTATAAGAGTTACTTCACTCAGTTTGTCAAGACAAGTAAAAAAATTTAAATTAATATCCAATATCGACCATTTGGCCTGTGCTTGAGCAGTATCCTAACTCAAACTATCTATCCTAACTAATAAATTAATATCCTACTTTAACATCTACTAACTCTCATATTCCTTCTAACATAAACTAATATCCTAATCTAAACTAACCCTTTACCTGAAACTAATATCTAAACAATGCTAATCATGAACTAACACCCTAACCTGGAAGTCCACACTGCTTAAGCACAGGCCAAAGGCCAATGTTGGACAGTTGGCGTCATGCACTTCTACAAGGCAAAACCAAATATTGACGGTATATATACCGTCAACATTTAAAAAGTTTACTTGTCTTGACAAACTGAGTGAAGTAACTCTTATAGACCGAAAGGGTCGATGTTGGACAGTTGACGTCATGCACTTCTACAAGTACAATTATACCTCGACAGACACCTTTTTTACAAGAGGTTGGAGAAAAATCATTGAAATAGAATCCCAAGTAATCATGATACAACAAGTGGTAATAGTGTATCACATGACATGACCATATAACCATAGTGTATCAGAATTGACCACACAGAAGACTTAGCCTAATTAATCTCCATAAAATAAGTGGTAATAAGTCCATAATTAATCTCCATAAAATAAGTACAGCTGGTAATAAGTCCATAGTTAAGTCCATAAACTCATCTCCATAAAACAAGTACAGCTGGTAATAAGTACTAATAGTCCAACACAAAATATATCCATAAAACTACACTAATGACGACCACGCAGCTCACGCATACGCTCAATGATACCATCACGCAACATCTTCTGATAAGTGGGATCGACGGCGGGAAAGCGCCATTCCACTGTAGGTGCTGGATGAATGGAACTCCCGGTCTCACTAGCTACCGGTGCCACTTCCTCCTTAACAGTAGAAGGAGCCACCTCAGCAATATGTGTTTCCCTCAAACGACGTGCCGCTGCTCGGGTCATGGGTGCTATCTAGTAAGATCGATATTCACAGAGAATATAATTGTAACATAAGCAAGCTAACTAAAGGAACCATCATCTCGTTTGAGTATATTTTCGAAAGCAGATAAAAAGGTTACATTTCAAACCCAGTTTTCATTTTCGAGACCTACTCTCAGTTAACATATCATGCAACTCAGTTCATATATATACATTACCCAAGCCTATGCATATTTCATTCAATCCCAAATGACAGTTTTCATGTATCAAAACCCAAGTTCCATTGTAAAATCTCAGTTTTCTTCATATGAAGTGTAAGATACAATGAGTATACCTATACGTATATACAATGATACACACAAAAATACCTATATATACTTATTTAAAATGAGGGAAAAGTGTGTACAGAGGTTAACATATATGTGCACGTGTCAAGGGGATATCCACGTGTCCATAAAACTGGACACGAGTATCCAAACTACACAGCATACATGTACAAGTGTCTGTCTCGTGTCGTGTTGTGTCCAAAGGTAGGTCAGACATAGGGCTTCGTGTACAAGTGTCTGTCTCGTGTCGTATTGTGTCATATATGGACACAAGGTAGCAGGACACAGTCATAGGGTTAGAGTTTACCTAGTCACGGAGGAGAGGGTCGTCGACGGGGGAGCAGGAGACGGAGGGGAGCTGGAGACGGAGGCCGAGGGTCGTCGAGGGGGAGATGGAGACGGAGGGGAGCTAGAGCGGGTCGTCGAGGGGGAGCGGAGGGCCGGAGGGGGTCGCCGAGGGTCGCCGAGGGGGAGCCGAGGGAGGAGGAGGTCGCCGAGGGCCGGAGGAGGTCGCCGAGGGTCGCCAAGGGTCGGGGGCTGAGGGGGTCGCCAAGGGATCGGAAAAAATGGGGGAAGGAATCGAAATAATGGGGGGAATGAAAATCTCAAACCTATATTTTCAATTGAGCGATGTCTTTATTAAACGTCGGTAAATGCCGCAAATATTATTGATATTAACGACGCCTTACTAAAAACGTCGGTAAACGTCGCTAATATTAGTGATATTAGCGACGTTCACCGACATATCCGCGACGAACGTTTTTAAATACAAAACGTAGTCGCAATACGCCGCCTAACGTCGCCAATAGTGACGTCTTGCGACGTTATATAATAACGTCGCTAAATTATTAAAACATAGCAACGTTTTTGCTAAGCGTCGCTAATTGCGTCTCTAAAATGACTTATTCTGGTAGTGTCGGTAATCTCATGGTTGTGGGTTCCATTATTCACTTCTACTGTCTATGTCCCTTCTTCTTCGTTTCTAATATGTATCGTGAATGGACAACCACATTTCTTCGTTCCAACATTTTTTTTGGAACTTTACTTTGGATAACTGTGTCTTTCTTGTGCATTCTGAACACACCACCTCTTTCACAGCCAACCACCACAGTTTGTCGTCCCGGGCGATTTCGGACCGATCTGGATATCACTAGAACTATGTTGTTTTCCTCGTCCAACTTCTCGACACCAATGTACCGCACCGTCGCTTGATTCAAACCAAAGATCGGTTCAGAATAAATGGGTTACATTGACTGCAATTGGAGTAGGTACCGCAAAATCGAAAGATCTCAAGTCCTACAATAGAACTTAAAAGTTAATATAATTAAACAACATCATAAAGCAAATAGGTTAATATATTCTCATAGATTAGAACTGCCAGAGAAGTGGCAGTCCTTCACTACAGTAGGACTATCAGGGGCCTGGCAGTCCTACACATGTGAAGGACTGCCACCTCTCTGGCGGTCCTAATCTATGATCGGGACTGCCAGAGAGGTGACAGTCCTCTGTGTCACAACCCAATTTTTCATCCGATAAAAAGTTAAAATTTAGTTACCAAGAGGGCTTCCGATGCATCAAAGTGTTCTTCGGACGTGGCGAAAAGAGAGTATACAACATTTGATGATCCTGGTTGTTCCATGTTCAATATTTTTCTACATTAAACACATAATTCAACTTCTATATGTGAAATTCATGTTTAAAACATTAAACAAATATTAATTCAATGACTTACCAATAAATGGGAGAAGCCTTTGATACTATTACTAGATATTTTACCAACAATCTTTCCAAAATTTAGGTTTGGGAAAAATTTTGGCTAGGTTTTGTTCTAACCTAAAATGGAGAGAAAGAGAAGAAAAGAGTTGAGGGAGAGAAGAAAAGAGTAGAGGAAGGAAAGAGGAAAAAAAAAAAAAAGTTGGATTTTATACCCAAGCTTGGGCTGCCCCCAAGTAAAAAGAAACTCACGGCAAACTTGTAATTTTTTTCAAACTATTTTGGTCGTCCCCAAGTAAAAAGGGTGGTGTCATTAGAAAAAAAACCTAGAATATTAACCCAAAACCACAAAAGAGAACATAGGCAACATCTCAAGAGCATGACAAAAACCCTTCTCCATCCCCGACTCGACTGAGAGCCCTCCCTTGAAGTTTCCATGGACTACAACCTAGCTGCCCTGAAGGTGTTGTCCTCCCAGCTGAGCCACGCCCAGCTGACCACCACCACCCCTCCCTCGATGACCCTCTTCGGGATCCTCTTCCAGCGCGCCTGGCTCCAGGGAGTCCTCGTCTCCGCCTCCTCCGCCGAGGGCCGCTTCCTCCTCGACGACGCCGCCGGCCTCGTAGACCTCCACCTCTCCAACGATTCCAATCCCCACAACTGGACAACTGGTGGGTGCTACCCCTTTATTATTTCTTCTTCTATCACTCCCTCCTCATATTTATTGCCCCCCCTTCTTTTCAATCAATCATTTCATTCTTATTCCTTTTTGTACGGATGTATGTTATGGTTGTGGGCATGTTTGTCCCCCCGCCCGCCGCCGGCAGCTTTCCTCTCGTCAAGGTACATCGCTACTCTATCTTCTTGATCTTCGGTTGAAGTCGAATGGCTACCCATTTGAGTCCCGAAACGAAGGGGCACAAACACCTCCATCCAGAACGGAAGGCATTCGGCTCGTTCTTCGCGTTTAGCACCAAACGGAGGAGTCCCTGATGAAACGTAATTGCAATCCAAACTATGGCCCCCTTGGTCATCTAGGAAGTACACGCACTACAAAAATCCGTGCCGTGTCGCTCTTGAGTCGTGCTGCACACGTGTGTTGGGGGTTGCTATATATATTCCGAGATGCACTAGGAACAGCTTTTAAGAAGCTCTAGGCAGAAGAATAACGTCATCTGGACAGCTTCTCAAATTCCCTTTTTTTATAATACATTTTGTCACTTCTGTAGCTCATATTACGTTATCCAAATCTGCTATGTATCCCCAAAAACTCGTCATACTTGAGTTTTTAGACAATAAACTAAAGAATAGAGTCAAAAAAAATACCAAATTAATAAAGAAAATATCAAAGTAACTTATCAATATTATAAAATAGTTTATGAAACACTACATTAAGTTTAAAAACAAAAGCATCTACGTAAGTCATTATGATAGAAGACAAACTGTTCAAATGGAAAAACAAACATATGATAATCAGCGAGTCATTGTTCTACGGTCATAAATGACTTAAGAATCGTTCTTCTTCCTACTCAATCATCCATCGTTCATCTTCATTATAAGAGATCACCCTAAACATTATGATCAATATCATCATCAAAAATGAGAATTTTGTTTTAATTGATTGATATATTTTGTTCAGCAATATTCTCCTTCCTTTTTCTTTTCCTTTTTGATTTATGTCTATTTAGTTAGCAAGGTAGTCAAAGGCTCAAAGGGTACTCAAGGCGCAAGAGGTACATATCGTCCGAGGCGCGCCCAAGCGAAACGAGACGCCAAATTTAAAAATAATAAAAATAGACATAAATAAATAAATTAGTAATGTAAGAAATAAAACTAAATAACATATTTAAACAAATAAAAATATGTTAAAACATAATCAAGTGAATTGGCATAGTAGCAGTAGCAGTCAAAAGAACTAACAATAGTTTATATTCTTCTTACCACGCTTTAGTAAATTTAGTACGTCAAGTTCAACTGTAACCAACTTTGGCAACCGTGGAAAGGGCTAGCTTCCTTCCACTTGTATGAGATGAGGACTATCTCCTTATCTCAAAGTTATATATATATATATATATATATATATATATATATATATATATATATATATATATATATATATATTCTTGGTTGCGTCTTGCTGAAAGGTGCACCTAAGGCGCGCTTTGTGTGCGTCCGGAGAAAGACGCTTTGCCTAATGGGGTGCGAGACGGAGCTGTTGCGCCTGTCTGCGAGACGCGCCTTTAACTACCATGTTAGTAACTTATTGTGCTGAAACTTAAAAAAATCTATATATATATATATATATATATATATATATATATATATATAAGGCGTGCCTAGGCATGCATTTTCTTGGTTGCGTCTTGCTGAAAGGTGCACCTAAGGCGCGCTTTGTGTGCGTCAGGAGAAAGACGCTTTGCCTAATGGGGTGCGAGACAGAGCTGTTGCGCCTGTCTGCGAGACGCGCCTTTGACTACCATGTTAGTAACTTATTATGCTGAAACTTAAAAAAGTCTATTTGGGCCCTTAAAAGTTAAAACTTAAGGGTGCAACTTTAAAAACCAATAAAACCAAACAAGTCCTAAAAGCAAAAAAATCCCAAAAAAATTGCATAAAACATCCAAAACACCTAAGCTTGTGTCTAGGCTCACTTAATTACCCATTCACCTAATCTCGCATTCTACGTCTAGGAGTCACCTAGAGAGGCTATCATGCATGCCTTTGAATTAGGGGATGAAGTATCGCCTCTCGTCTTTTTGGTGTCTAGACGTACCTGGGTGACACCTTTAACAACACTGACTAGGACGCTTCAAAATCTGACCCACATAGTTGTTGCTGTGTCTATCTCATGTCTGTTATATTTTTGAGTTAGTAAGCAGGAAACTTGCTTAGTACCTACCTTCTTTATTCAAGGCTGTCCTTCAAGAGGTTATTATGATCAGTTGTCACAATTTTTCTCCTAAGTTTATCTCTGGTCCTCCGGATCTACTAAAATTGATGGCATTTCCCTATCTGTTGACTGGGGCCAAGGACCTCTATTAGAAGCTTGACTAAGATACACTGACAGCTTTCTTTTGTATTATGACTGACCCTATACTACTGCCTGATGCTTCGCATTCCAAGCCACATGGCACTTTGATATCAGCCATGGCTAGAATTGGTGATTGAACCAAAGCCAATCAATCTATAAGTATTTTAGACTCTCTTCCATATCTGCCACAAATTTCCAATAAAATCTTATTGATGATGTTGGAATATCCTATTAGTATTTTTGGTATGTTGGAATATGTGTTGGAATATCATATTAGTATATTTGGTATATTGGAGGGTGTGACAAGATGTCGGCTGGTGAGAGCACGACACGAATGTCGTCGAAGTTGGAGCTTCCCTCCATCGATCTGAAGCTGGATGGACCAGCCACCTATCTGAGTTGGTCACGGCAGGCAAGAGAAGCAACTTGCAGGACCAGTTCCTACAGTGCCAGTGCTAAGTCCCTTGCCTGCGTCCGTCTTGACTCCTGAGACACCTACACCACCAGCTTCCCCTTCAGGTGATATCCTTCCTTCTCCTCCTCCCCAACCATCATCAGTATGGAGGTCCACTCGCAGCAATGCGGAAAAACCTCCTGATAGATATGGTTGGGACCTTGCTAAATTTGTCTCAAGTGATCATATCTTTTTTTCTCATAGGGATTTTATTGCATCATTGGATAGTGTTACTGTACCTAACAATTGGCATGTAGCCAAGAACGATCCAAAGTGGAAAGCAGCGATGCACAAGGAGTTGGGAGCTCTGGAGAAGAATCGAACTTGGGAGCTGATGAGACTGCCAGAAGGGAAGAGAGCAGTCGGATGCAAGTGAATTTGCACTGTGAGGCAGAACCCAAATGGACAGATTAAGCGCTACAAAGCTCGACTGGTGGCAAAAGGATACAGTCAGATATACGGCATCGACTATGACGAGACCTTTGCACAAGTGGCGAAGATGAGTACTATCAGGACCTTGATCTCTCTGGCAGCCAATGGAGGATGGAAGCTACACCAACTGGATGTGAAGAATGCATTTCTTCATGGGGATCTAGTGGAGGAGGTGTACATGGAGATACCACCAGGATTCGGCGCCAATCAGACAGAAGGCAAGGTCTGCAAGCTGAAGAAGTTCCTTTATGGACTGAAGCAGTCTCCTCGAGCGTGGTTTGACAGGTTCAAGAGAGCAATGATAGGGATGGGATATCAGCAGATCAATGCTGATCATACTGTGCTCTTCAGACGAAGTGAAGGTCACATCACCATGCTTGCGGTGTATGTGATGATATGATTATCACAGGCGATGATGAGCAGGAGATCGCCCAACTCAAAGGGGAACTTGGCAAGGAGTTTGAGGTGAAGGATCTTGGCCCTCTTCGATACTTCTTTGGGATTGAGATTGCTCGAGATACAGAGGGAATTATTCTTTCTCAGAGGAAGTACACATTGGACCTGCTTACGGAAACAGGAATGATGGGATGCAAACCAGCTACGACACCGATAGACCAGAAGTTCAAGTTGGATGCTGAAGCCGAAGAACCAGTTGACCGGGATAGATATCAGAGATTGGTGGGCAAGTTGATCTACTTGAGTCACACCCGAGCTAATATCAGCTTTGCGGTCAGCGTAGTGAGCCGCTACATGCATGACCCCCGGAAGGGTCATATGGACGCAGTGTACCAGATTCTGAGGTACTTGAAGGGAGGCTCCGGAAAAGGACTGATTTTCAGAAGGAATAATCATGTGAACACCGAGGATTTTTGTGATTCTGACTGGGCTAGCTGTACTGATGACATGAGATCCACCTTGGGATACTGCATATTTGTAGGAGGCAACTTGGTCTCTTGGAGAAGTAAAAAGCAGTCAGTGGTGGCCAGATCAACAGCTGAAGCAGAGTATAGAGCTATGGCCTTGGGAGTCACAGAGCTATTGTGGTTGAAGAATATGCTGATGGAGCTGAAGCTGGACCAGGGAGCCAAGATGAAGATATGGTGTGACAGCCAGTCAGCTATTAGTTTTGCCAACAATCCAGTACAGCATGACAGGACCAAGCATATCGAGATAGACAGATTCTTCATCAAAGAAAAGCTGGATAGTGGACTACTAGAGTTGGGCTATATTCCAACCAAAGATCAGGTAGCAGACGGACTGACCAAGGGGCTTAGCTCTGTCAGCATGATGAGAGGATGTGACAAGATGGACTTAGTGAATATCTTTCGTCCATCTTGAGGGGGAGTGTTGGAATATCCTATTGATATTTTTGATATGTTGGAATATGTGTTGGAATATCCTATTAGTGTATTTGGTATATTAGAATATGTCATAGGATATTCTTATAGAGAGTTAATGTAATGAGGAGTTTGTAAGGCTATAAATAGCCAAGAGATTATCAATAAAATATAACAACTTTTTCAACAGATAAATAGGTTAGTATTTGTGGAGTGGACCAAACTCCTCTTTAATTTGCATGATAGAAATAAGCCAGCCATTCTTCCATGTCTATTTCTTTTCTACCTACTAAACCCAGTGGTAGGTCACAATTTTGAGCTGATTTCTTTTTTTCTTTTCTTTTTTGAGATGAAGCCAGTCTTGGGCTACTAGCACCAAGACCCCCTCCCATTTAATTACTGCTTGGGTTGGAGTCTGGACTTCGAACCCGCGCCTGCTCCTCCTCTCCCTTACTAATGTTACCACTAGGCCACCCCCTTGGTGGTAGTAAAATGAGTGTCCTTCCTGAAGAACTATGCCAACATCCTCGTGTCTACCAAAAGGTAAAGCTAAATATGAAGACCAAGGTAGAAGGATGTACATTGTATATGCCTGCAGTTGTAAGAGATTCTCCTCTCACTGGTCGATCCTTGAAGGTTTCACCCATCAGCCCCTAACCCATTTGTCTGTATTGCCCACCATGTTCATGGCCATAGATTTCCAGCCACATTCATTTTCTAGTGAGGAAACCATCCAGTCCTGCAACTCAATCATCTTTTGTTCACTGCTGATATCTCTTGGCCAATATCTTATTGAATTTCCTAAGGTGGTCATCATCTTCAAATGACCCTGTTGTTGGGTGAGTAGGCCCTGTTACCGATTTCTTAGGTCCACAGAGGGTTGTAGCTCAAGTTATGTGGCACCATGCTTTCAATGACTGGAACTTCTGTACACAATGAATCAGTGTCATGAAGAGAGATAATGAGAGTCGAGGAATTTTATTACTATAGGGAATTGTGGTTCCAGTTAGGAGGCCGGAACCTTTTGAAAGTTATTCCAATAATAACCAGTCAATAATTCACTTCAACACGTTCTCGTTCATGATCGCTTAGAGCCCCTCTCCCATCAGTAGGTATGCCCAATGTGTGGACCACACGGTATAATATGGCCTTTCATGCAGGAATATCCACAATAGATCCAGTGTGCTCGACAAGACTCCTTTAATAGCAATATCACTACCAAAGACAACAATAGCAACATTCTCAGCTCAAGATTCAAGGCTATTCCTTTCACACAGCTGACAAATTCGAAGAAAATTTCTTTCACAACCCTCTCGAAACTAAGTTCAGTTGAAGCCACATTCAGTTACAATTTCTCTCAAGGTCTATGGAGCCTCAAGGGAGTGTGGTTCAGTAGTGTAAATGACAAGGTTCCTGTTGGGAATCACACGTGCCAGGCAAAGTACAATTCAAAGAGCCAAATTGAAACATTCTCAGTTCTGCGACTAATGTGATATAGGCTTATTTTGCATTATTTGGTAACATAATGGAGGTTAAATGTAGGACTCAGCTATGTATCCTTATCTTTATCAATAGCCTGTGGTGAAAGTTGACTGTTCTTGGAGAATTAGTTGATGCGAAAGGTTGTTATTTAGTTAGCATATTTCTTGGCCTTCTCTCCTCTGAAATAAGAAGAGTAAAATTCTAATAGCTTGATCCAACTTGGAGTAGAGTGCTTGAAGGCTTCATTGATGAGCTCAAGAAATTAATGTTTGCATCACTGGATGGAACTTACAGATGGCTTCTCAAATAATAAAGTGATACTGACCTAAGCTTTTTCAAAGCATCTCTCTTGGATTAAGGTTACTACAATATAATGGTCAATATTGTATCAGTTTCTGCTCTTTACATGAAAGTTGACTAGTCAACTTTTTCAAAATGGAGACAATTCTTTTACTTATAAAAACTATTTCTGCAGAAACTATTCTTAAATAGTGATGTCCCTCCATTTTTGAAAAGTTTACTAGTTATCGACACAGTTCACCAAATATTAACTCGTTTTAGTTTGGTTATTGACACAATTCTTTTACTTAACTAGTTGACTATTCTGTAGACACAAATATTTTACTGTGTACTGCAGAAATTATTCTTAAAAACTAAAATGAGTTAATATTTGGTGAATTGTGTCGATAACTAGTCTAACTTTTTAAAAAATGATGGGACCACTATTTTATGGCTGCATTTCATTTGGATTTTTTTTTCTTTTCTTCTCTAAATTTACTTTTGAAGCAAATAACTCTTACCGACACAAACTATTGAATGATGTAATAAAACTACTAGTTGCTCATTTTTTACGTCAACTATTTTCTTTCTTCCAATAATAGTATATTTTTTAATGGTTTCTCCCGTTGCTCATTTTTTAAATTTATCCACAAGACATTTATGCCTAGGTTCCAAATGCAGGTGCACAAGATTGTTGATCTATCATCATCCCCCGACCGTGAGGCAATGTGGCATCTTGAAGTCATTGAGGCTTATAAATTGTTCTACCTACCATCACTCCAGTGACATTTCAGTCTTTATGGCATTCACTTTTTATGATTTGCTTTGGTTCCATCATCAAAGTTTAGTTATGATGTCTTTTTTATTCAAGTTGCTTCATCAACTCCCCGGAGAACCGAACGATGCAAATTCCATTGCAGTTATTGCCTTCTCCTGGTCTTCTGTTGTCAGCCAAAGTGCCTCAAACTTTTATTTGTTGCAATTCAATATGGCACAAATAGAAGTGCGTGCATCATATTGCCGAGAATTGCAAATTAGGTTGGTGAAAATGGTATGGATTATTTTATATAAGGATACCAAGTTTACAACATAATTAGACTTTCTGAGTTTGTCTGTTTTAGATTTTAGATACTTGAATTTTTTAGTGACAGATTTAAGAGACGAATATTTGTCATTAAAAAACTTATTTCGTCACTAAATGTGTCGTTAAAAAATTCGAGTATTCAAAGTCTAAAACGGACAAATCTGGTACCCAAATTCTAATTACGTCTAAACCTGGTAGAATTGGTACGGTTTGAAAATTGAAGGGCGAGTGTGTGCCGTTCATGGTGTTTTGAAGGGTCACTGTAACTCAACTTCAATCAGTCTGAAGTCGGTCCTTTCCAAATGAGATTTATGTCTCCACTAATCTTCCAGTATTATGCAAATCTCATTCTCTGCTATTTTATGAGTCTCGTGTGTGTGTGGCAGCATTATTATTGAATAACTTTGTGGAACTCCATTTGAAAGTAGGAAAATGCTAAGTATACAACCAAATGTTTATAATCTTCTTACAACCTCTCATCCCTTACATATAGGTCCCATCTTCCGTGTTACATGGGTTCCATCCAGCCCCATCACTTTCCTCCTTCCTCCAATTGAAGTCCGACACGTGGCGGATATAAGAAAATTGTAAGAGCATCCGGAAAAAAAATGGTTGCCACGTAGAAATGATAAGTTTTTTTTTCTCCAAAAGTACTTCTTCAATGCAAATGTGAAATAAAGTATGGAGTTGACATGGCAATGATATGGCAAGGACAATGTGAAGTTGGTTGTCTAAATCTAGACAATGCACTTCACAATGACTTTATGTCCATATCACCAATTGTGAATAAAAATATTTATAAAAAAAATAGAAGAGTAGAAGTTGCATTGTAAGTTGTAAAAAAATATTTTGTATTGTCTTGTCAATACTTTTGTATTGAAGAAGATTTTTTAAACTCATTGTCTTTTGTGAATATAATTTTACCACCTATAGAAGATATTGTTTTGTATCTCTTGCCACCTAAAAATTACAACACAAAATAAGACAAGGTTGGAGATGGTCTAAGCATTTGGTTGTAGGCATATATAGCAAAGCTCTTGAAAGTAGTCATCTTATGAACAGTATGCCTCTGCTAACGTACGATGGAAGTAAGCTCTTGTGTTGGTCCTATCACAATAAGAACTTGACGAGCTAATCCTATTAAATGTTACTAGCCAATGGATGTGATTATTGGAAGAACCCATCAGGAAAATGTGTTATTGGAAAAAAAATTAGTTTCTTGAGCCTATTTCTGTTCATCCACCAAAACTTGGTGATATTCATTCCACTCAATGGTTATCACGTGTCAACTTAAAACCACTTTTATTTTTAATCTAATTTCTCTCATCTCATAATAATAGAAAAAATGGTTTTAAGTTGACACTTGACAATTATTGAATGGAAATGGTGAACATCACCCAAGTTTTGGTGGGTGAACAAAAATGGACTCATTGTTCTTCGTGGCAGTGCAATAATATGCCAGAAAATATTTTCCTCGCAATATTACCTGATACTAGCTGTTACAAGCTTATTCTTGGCAGGATTCTCAAACCGCTGGATAAGTCCGAAAATTGGGTTTTGAATGATTTCGACGACGTCTGATATTGAGAAATAATGCTGTATTATAAACATACACTACGGATACCATTTTGAAAGAGAACACCTTGGCAACCAAAGTCCAAGAAAAATTATTTAGTGGGACGGATTCACCAAGTGGCAGTGGTGAATGGTGAGCTAGTCCAATGATACAATACACACATGATAATATCAAAAGTAAAAAAAAAAAAATCAAACAATTACCAAATATTTTTAAGATATGATTACCAAAACAAAAAAACTTAGAGGAACTCATGAGTTCCTATTTTTGCAAACTCGTCAATTATAAATCGTTTGATTATATGCATCTCATCCCTTAATTGCAAGTTCCTAAAAACTCAAGGGCCTAAAATAGAAAAAAAAAAGAAAAAAGAAAAAAAAAAACAGTCCACGTGTCATATTTCTATTGCACGTTCCTATTTTGAGTAACTGTACTTGAACACCTTTACCAAAAATAGTTTGTTATTACCATATGTCATTGTACCACTGGATAAGCTCACCATTTAGCACAGCGAGCCCATCCCACTGAATATTTTCTCGAAGTCCGGAGAGGAAGAACAACTGGCATGACAGTGTGTGTAATGCCTGTAGTTCGTATTACGTATCTTGGAATACGTGTACGTATTTTTCTTGTATTTGTATCTCTTGGCTTGACTCGGTTTATTTTTGGGTTGGTTCGACTAGGTTTGGTTTGCTTTTGGGTTCATCATGAACCAAAAGAAAACCCCCACCTACCACCACCATCCCCATTTATTAGCCCACTCCTCTTTCTCTCTCTTCATTATTTCTTCTTCTCCACCATTTACTTCTTCACCTACCAGGAAGAGGGAGAGAAAGGGAGAGAGAGAGCTTAGGCAAGTGCAAACTTGCTTCATGATGGATCTCAAATTTTATTATTCTATTCTCTTCCTTACTTGATTCTAAACCACTTTAGAACTTGGCATTTTTGGATTTGGTGGATGGGTTCTTGTAGATCTAAGTTTGTAACTTTTCGATTTTTCTTGGTTTTGATCTCTAAAACTTAGTTATTTTCAAAAACTAATGGTTCTATGAGTTAGAGAATTCAATTTCATGCAGTTTTGGCTTTTGTTTCGCTTGATTTCGACTCCGGATGAGGAAGTTATGGCCATGGCAAGTTTTCGAAACTTTCGTGGCTGAACTTGCTGTTTGGGGACGATGACCCCCATGCGCCCGGGAGGCCATGCGCCGTGAAGTCCCGACAACGCATGCGCCGATCGTGCAGGAATCCCATGCGCCGATTGTGCAGGAATTCCCATGCGCCGATCGTGCAGGAATTCTCATGCGCCGATTTGTGCAGGAATTCTCATGCATCGATTTGTGCATAAATCTCATGCGCCGATTTGTGCAGGAATCTCATGCGCCGATTTGTGCAGGAATCTCATGCGCCGATCGTGCAGGAATTCTCATGCGCCAATTTGTGCAGAAATCTCATGCGCCGATTTGTGCAGGAATTTTCATGCGCCGATTTGTGCAGAAATCTCATGCGTCGATTTGTGCAGGAATCTCATGCGCCGATCGTGCAGGAATTCTCATGCGCCGATTTGTGCAAAAATCTTATGCGCCGATTTGTGCAGGAATCTCATGCGCCAATCGTGCAGGAATTCTCATGCGCCGATTTGTGCAGAAATCGTATGCGCCGATTTGTGCAGAAATCTCATGCACCGATTTGTGCAGGAATCCCATGAGCCGATTGGTGCAGGAATCCCATGCGCCGATCGTGCAGGAATTCCCATGCGCCGATTTGTGCAGAAATCCCATGCGCCAGAATTGCCCTATTTCGCTATTTTTGCATGTTTAAGTTGTTTTGTAGCTAGAATCTCGAAAAACTCAAAACATGAAAGTTGTAGATCTTTTCCTTGGCTTCAAGAATATGTTACTAGTTATTTTATAAAAGTTTTCTCACTTATGATAATGTATGAGTAGAACACGATAGTGGCCCGCTGTGGCGCTCTCTTGACAAGTAAACTGACATGCTGTTATGACAGCTAGCCTGACATGACAAGTATGAAAGACTTGGACACCGTGGGCGATTGTGTTTGTACAAATAAACTAGTACTGTGTTGTATCATGTCTAGGATGGGACCCCCTGAGTACCACGGTCAGGGACACCTACTGAAATTGACTAAGGATAATTAACTAGAATAATTCAGTAGTCATGTAGAGATTCCCAGCTACAGGCACTCCCGTTATCTGGGCGCATTCAGTAGACTTGTAGTCTACCGACGAGTAGGGCACATTTCCAGCACACAGTCATGTGTTGCATTCTTCCTAAACGGATATTCGACCTGGATAACTGGATGGTCTGCAGGGCTTGTGGCTGTTGGGATAATCTTATTGCATCTTGCTAGTAACTAGGCTTGTGATAACCCTAGTTAGTTAAAAGTATCAAGCCGTACTCTTGATTGGCCGTGGTTGATTGGATGGAGTTTATTCCAGCTTAGTCTTATCCTGATTCTGTGCTAGATTGTGACATGACATGATTATTGATGCCTGCCTTAACAATAACGATCGGGGGTCCAGTTCTGTTCAGGCGAAGGGTTACAACCCCGGTCCTTGTTTGGTTTAAGGGTTGTAACCTGGCTCCCGGAGTAGTCATGTGTCCTCTCTTCGTTTATTGTCTTATTGCAACCCCTGTCATGCTCGTCATGTTTTAACTTACTTCAATACCATGATTATTTATACTGGCCTTAACAATAACGATCGGGGGTCCAGTTCTGTTCAGGCGAAGGGTTACAACCCCGGTCCTTGTTTGGTTTAAGGGTTGTAACCTGGCTCCCGGAGCAGTTCTGTGTCCTCTATTGTTTATTGTCTTGTTACCTTATCAATAGTAATTGAGGCGGGTTTCTATTCAGGCAAAGGATTGCAACCCCGGTCCTTGTTTGGTTTAAGGGTTGCAGTCTGGCTACTTGAATGGTCTCTCCGTGCTCAATATATTATTGTTATCTCAGTTATTATCAGTATCTTTTAATTACCTTAACCATTTATTTGTGATATGCTGGTTTTAGTTCCTAAGTGAAGCCTCCTTTGTGGCACTTGCTCTTCTGGGGTCTGACCCAGCTGGTTTTGTGTGGCCAGATATCGGAGCAGCAACAGAGGATCCACCTGTCTTCCAGCCCGATGGTGACCACCAGGCGTAACCAGGACAACGAGTGGGTTTCTTTTGTCCTCCCACTCTATTTGTAAAACTACTCTTTTGAGGCGTTTAGCCGGCGAGAAAGTGTTAGCTCGTATTGCACCTTTACTTACTGTCTGCCTACGGGCTGTAACATAATTGACAAATCCTAGGGTTGATCATGTATGACTGAAACTCTTGCTAGTCCTGACATTTTGTACGACTAGCTTCATGATCATCCGAATATGTAATGTATGGGACGCCTTACTATTGTATATTTGGTGTTCTGACATCTTGTAACTGTTATTACATTGTTTGAGATTGAGACAATAGGCTTGTTCTTGACCATAGGAGACTGATGGCTTGTAGTGAAACCCTCATATATCTAGACAGCCGTGACCGTATAGTGACGTGGATTCCATTTCATTATACGTAGCTGGCTATGTCTGCCCCCGCTCTCCAGTATTCTGGTTCTGGAGCGTGACATGGTTTTAGTGGTGGCCCATGCAGGTCTTGTGAATCAAGATATGTGAGGGTTTACCGAATAGATGTCTCAATCAGTATTCGCCCTTGATCTCTGCTCGTATCTTTAAATCCCTGTAATCTTGACCTGATCACATGATTGTATCGTTGATCTGTCCTGGTCCTTCCTTATTGTTCTCTATGTCGTCTTCTTCAGCGGCATTGTTCCTGGACCTGCCGATCAGCAAGGCGGAGCACCTTCCGCGGACCAGCAGCAACCTGGAGATCAAGCCCAACATTCAGGAGTAGCCTCCAGAGTTATGCCTACCGAAGGAGAACCACCAGTTCAGCCCGTCCAGCCAGCAGAGCATGATGATGGCACTTTGGTGGGTCTCATCAGGACGCTATTAGCTTCCCAGGATCGTCGCGGAGATGCCTTGCACCAGGCGGTGGCAGACGCTTTGACCAGAGGAGGTCATCAGGGTAATAGCGCGGCCAACAGCTTCAAGCGCTTGAACCCTCCCTTCTTCGACGGCAGTGAAGATGCTATCGCTGCAGATGCATGGCTTCAGGACACAGAGGTGATTCTAGAAGCAGCCAGGACTCCAGAGAACGAGAAGGTGGCCGTAGTACGCCTGCAGTTACTGGATCTTGCCCGTAGCTGGTGGGCAGCGCAGGCCGATGGTTTAGTGGCCCCTATTTCATGGGTAGTATTCAGGAAGAGATTTCAGACCAAGTATTTTGATGCTGTAGCTCGGTATGATCTACAGACGAGGTTCACCAATCTGAAGCAGATGGGCAGGACGGTCGATGGATATGTGGCCGAGTTCTCCAGGCTTAGTCGGTTTGCTCCCACCTTGGTGGCGATCGAGTTCGATAGAGCCCAGCGGTTCCAGCAGGGGCTCCACCTAGAGATTTTATTGGCGGTGGAGCAGTTTGAGCATCAGACTTTTGATGCAGTATTAAGAGCAGCTAGGAGGCACGAGTATACCTCCCAGAGGATCGTGGATAGGACCGGAGGTCGGAAGCGATCTCACGGCCAGATGAATCAGTCATCAGCACCAGCCCCGGCAGCCAGGGCTTTGACCATTGGAGCTCCGAGGCGGGCGGCCTCAGTAACGTCGGTTCAGCATTCAACCCCGACGCACCCTCAGCAGTAGAAGCAGAAGCAGTCTTCCGCAGTGGGATGTTCACACTGCGGGAAGCCGGGGCATGTGGTATCAGAGTGTCGCAAAGCATAGGGTTTGTGCTTGGTTTGTGGTGCCCCGGACCACAGGATTGGGAACTGCCCGAACAGGGGAAGTTCATCGGCCTTCTCTAGTCCTTCAGTTAGAGGACCAGCACCAATCCAGCAGCAGCAGCAGCTACAGTACCCGTTCCTGAGGCCATTGCCGACGCAGGCCCAGGCATTTCAGCAGCAGAGACCGCAACAGTATGCCCAAGCCTTGATCCAGAGCAGACAGAGGAATGTTCAGCAGAGGGGACCCGCACCCAGAGGACATGGTTAAGTGCTGACTTTGACCATGGGAGAAGAAAGAATAGCACCAGGTGAGGTAGTGGCAGGTACTATTCTCGTCAACACCTTTCTAGCTTCAATATTATTTGATTCTGGTGCCTCGCATTCATTTATGTCTGCACGATTTGCGACACGGGTAGGACTGGAGCCCGAGTCATTATCAGTAAGGCTCAATATACTTACTGGTAACGGACTTGTGGAAGTAGATAGAGTATTTTTCTCGTGTCGGATCGTAGTTAGCGGTAGAGAGTTCCCCGCTAGATTGATAGAGTTCCCGATGGCCGATTATGATGTGGTCTTAGGGATGGATTGGTTGAGGGATCAGTATGCTAGGATAGACTGCCATATTGGCAGGATTATTTTTAGCATTCCAGGTGAGCCGGAGTTTTCCTTCTCCCGAGGCGAAGTTGAACCTTCTCCTCCTTTATTGCGGATGGCAGTAGCAGCAGTGCAGTTACCTCGGACAGTCGAAGAGTTTCCATATGTTTTCCCCGAAGAGCTTCCAGGGATGCCGCTAGAGCGGGAGATCGAGTTCACCATCGACTTGATTCCCGGGACAGCCCCAGTGTCAGAGAGAGTCTACAGGATGGCGCCGTCAGAGCTAGAGATATTGTACAAGATGATTGAAGAACTCAGAACAAAGGGATTCATTCGTGCTAGTGGATCGCCTTGGGGAGTCCCGATGCTTCTTGTGAAAAAGAAGGATGGTACGTCCAGATTGTGTGTTGATTACCGTACCTTGAACTCAGTGACAATCAAGAACAGATACCCTCTCCCGAGGATAGATAACTTGTTTGATCAACTCAGAGGGGCGTCAGTATTTTCGAAGATTGACTTACGGTCAGGATACCATCAGATCAGAGTCAGAGAGCATGACATCCCGAAGACAGCTTTCAGATCTAGGTATGGACATTGGGAGTTCCTGGTGATGCCATTTGGAGCAACCAATGCACCGACTGTATTCATGGACCTCATGAATCGCATCTTTATGCCTTATTTGGATCAGTTCGTAATTGTGTTCCTAGACGACATCCTGGTCTACAGCAAGAGTGAAGCGGAGCATGAGCAGCATCTCCGAATTGTCCTCCAGATTCTCCGAGAGCACCAGCTGTATGCCAAGTTCAGTAAATGCGAGTTCTGGCTCGATCGCATTTCATACTTGGGTCATATCATCACCAGAGGAGGAGTTGAAGTGGATCCCCAGAAGATCGTGGCCATTGAAACATGGCCGGTACCTAGCACAGTGGCAGAAATTCGTAGTTTCCTTGGCTTGGCCGGCTACTACCGGCGATTTGTTTCAGACTTTGCTCGAATTTCAGCACCATTGACCCAGTTGACCCGCAAGGATGTGCAGTTTGCTTGGACAGCAGAGTGCCAGGATTCTTTTGAGAGGTTGAAGCGAGGCTTGATGACGGCTCCTATTCTCACGCTTCCAGATGGAACTGGAGGATTCTCAGTGTATTGCGATGCTTCGGGCAGGGGTTTAGGATGTGTTCTGATGCAGCATGGGAAGGTAATAGCTTATGCGTCACGGCAACTTCGTGATCATGAGAGGAATTACCCAACCCATGACTTGGAGCTGGCAGCAGTAGTGTTTGCACTTAAGTTATGGAGGCACTACCTATATGGAGATAGGGTGGAGATTTTCACCGACCACAAGAGCCTGAAGTATGTTTTCACCCAGAAGGATCTTAACATGCGTCAGAGAAGGTGGCTAGAGCTACTTGTGGATTATGATGTTAACTTGCAGTATCATCCTGGGAAGACCAACGTCGTTGCAGATACATTGAGCAGGAGAGCCGGAGTTTATTTCCTAACAGCGCAACCAGAGCTGTTAGCAGATCTTCAGAAGATGGGTATAGAAGTTGTCCTCCCTTCCAGTGTAGCATTGATGGCCAGCATGCAAGTTTAATCCACTATAGTCGAGAGGATCCAGATGGCGCAGTCAGCAGATTCCAAGCTTCAGCGACTCAGAGCAGAGTGTGAGGCAGGACGAAGACCAGAGTTATGCATTCATGAAGACGGTATACTTCGACATGGTAAGCGTCTTTGTATACCCAGTGGAGATATCAGACAGGAGATCATGACGGAGGCTCACAGTTCGCAGTATTCCATTCATCCCGGCGGTACGAAGATGTACCGTGATATTCGTCAGCACTTTTGGTGGAATGGCATGAAGAGGAAGATAGCCCGGTTTGTCTCTCGTTGTTTAGTATGCCAACAAGTTAAGGCTGAACATCAGAGACCAGCTGGACTACTTCAACCATTGTCGATTCCCGAGTGGAAATGGGAGCATATAACCATGGATTTTGTGACTGGATTGCCTAGATCCCCGGCGGGCAGAGACGCTATTTGGGTTGTCATAGACAGGCTCACGAAGGTGGCTCACTTTCTCCCGTTCAGAGTTGGTCAGTCGACGGCTCAGCTAGCAGAGATGTATCTCCGACAGATTGTCAGGTTGCATGGTGTACCAGTCAGTATCACTTCAGACAGAGATTCAAGGTTTACGTCGCACTTTTGGCGTAGCTTGCAAGAAAGTTTGGGAACTCACCTCCAGTTCAGTTCAGCTTATCACCCGCAGACAGATGGCCAGTCAGAACGTACGATCCAGACTCTTGAAGATATGTTACGGTCATGTACACTCGACTTTGGTTGTTCGTGGGAAGATCACCTGCACCTGGTAGAGTTCTCGTACAACAACAGTTTCCAGGCCAGCATCCAGATGGCACCGTTCGAGGCACTGTATGGTAGGAAGTGCCGATCCCCGTTAGCATAGGACGATGTCGGAGAAAGGCAGATGCTTGGCCCAGAAATGATTGCTCAGACAGTTGAGGTGGTCAAGAGAGTCAGAGATCATCTTCGAGTTGCCCAAGATCGCCAGCGTCACTGGGCCGATTCTTATCGGCGCCCACTTGAGTTCTCGGTCGGCGACCATGTATTCCTGAGGATTTCGCCTAACCGCGACGTCATTCGTTTCGGCGTACGAGGAAAGCTTAGTCCTAGGTATATAGGGCCGTTCGATATTCTGGAGCGAGTAGGTGATGTGTCCTATCGTCTCGCTCTTTCGCCGTTGCTACGTGAGGTGTATGACGTATTCCATATATCACAACTGCGACGGTATATCCCAGACCCGAGCCACGTCCTAGATCATTCGGAATTGGTTGTTGGTACCAACCTTTCATATGAGGAGAGGCCCGTGTCTATATTGGACCGAAAAGAGAAGACACTCAAGAACAAGACTATCAAGTTAGTCCGAGTTGCTTGGGGTCATCACTCTTTGGGTGAGTCAACGTGGGAGCGTGAGGATGATATTCGATCGCGATATCCCGACCTGTTTGACTCGTAAGGTATAATTTCTTCCTTATGCCTTATGCTTTCAATCCCTTGCTTGAATAAATGACTGCATGATAGACTGCTTGTTATAGCTTACGATTAGTATAGCTTGTCCTTGCAATTCTAGCCTCTTGATTAAATTCCGAGGATGGAATTCTTT
Source organism: Iris pallida (assembly GCA_029216955.1). Lineage (NCBI taxonomy): Eukaryota > Viridiplantae > Streptophyta > Magnoliopsida > Asparagales > Iridaceae > Iris > Iris pallida. The sequence goes on from JANAVB010001800.1 coordinate 3,887,537, forward strand.
TAAGGTGGGTAGAGTTGTAATGCCTATAGTTCGTATTACGTATCTTAGAATACGTGTACATATTTTTCTTGTATTTGTATATCTCTTGGCTTGACTCGGTTTATTTTTGGGTTGGTTCGACTAGGTTTGGTTTGCTTTTGGGTTCATCATGAACCAAAAGAAAACTCCCACCTACCACCACCATCCCCATTTATTAGCCCACTCCTCTTTCTCTCTCTTCATTATTTCTTCTTCTCCACCATTTACTTCTTCACCTACCAGGAAGAGGGAGAGAGAGAGCTTAGACAAGTGCAAATGTCACTTCCCATTCCCAGAATACGTATTTTAGAATGCATGTATTGTTTAAATGTAAATATTTTAATGTAGTACTCTGTATTTAAATACCTTTAATTTCATGTTAATTAATTTCCTGTAATTTTATTTCTGCACTTTACTTTCTGCTTTTATACTCTGCTTTAGCTTTGCAATGGGTTCGGCTCAGATTGGTTTAATTATGTTGGTTCATCATGAACCGAAATAAACCCCCACCTATCACCACCCCTTCCATTTAAAGCCCATCCCCTTTCTCTCTCTTCATTACTTCTTCTCATTTCTTTTCTTCTTCCTCATAACTCCTCTTCCACCAACCTAAGAGAGCAAGGCAAGTGCCAACTTGCTTCTTGATGGATCCCCATTTTTATTGTTCCATCATCTTCCTTATTTGACTCTAAGTCTCTTTAGTACTTAGCATTTTTAATTTCCATGGCTTATTTGTTGTAGATCTAAGTTTGTTACATTTTCAGATTTTTTAGGTTTTGATCTAGTAAACTTTGTTATCTTCAAGTTTCGATGGTTCCATGTTGTAGAGAATTTCGTTCTACCCCATTTTGACCTATGGAAGTCCATATTTGGGCTTGGGATGAAGGACTTATGAAGCTTGGAAGCAATGGCTTCCATGGTTCCCATGGTTCTGTTCTCAGAAAATTCGGAGAAGAAGAACAGTCCCAGCCGCATGGAAATCTTTATTCCCACAGCGCATCAAATTTTCATTCCTCAGCGCATGGAAACTTTATTCCCACAGCGCATCAAATCTTCATTCCTCAGCGCATGGAAACTTTATTCCCACAGCGCATCAAATCTTCATCCCTCAGCGCATGGAAACTTTATTCCCACAGCGCATCAAATCTCATTCCTCAGGCGCACGAGTTTATTTATTTCCTAATCTCATTTCTCAGGCGCACGAGTTTATTTATTTCCCAATCTCATTCCTCAGGCGCACGAGTTTATTTATTTCCTAATCTCATTTCTCAGGCGCACGAGTTTATTTATTTCCCAATCTCATTCCTCAGGCGCACGAGTTTATTTATTTCCCAATCTCATTCCTCAGGCGCATGAGTTTATTTATTTTCCAATCTCATTCCTCAGGCGCACGAGTTTATTTATTTCCCAATCTCATTCCTCAGGCGCACGAGTTTATTTATTTCCCAATCTCATTCCTCAGGCGCACGGGTTTATTTATTTCCCAATCTCATTCCTCAGGCGCATGAGTTTATTTATTTCCTAATCTCATTCCTCAGGCGCACGAGTTTATTTATTTCCCAATCTCATTCCTCAGGCGCACGAGTTTATTTATTTCCCAATCTCATTCCTCAGGCGCATGAGTTTATTTATTTCCTAATCTCATTCCTCAGGCGCACGAGTTTATTTATTTCCCAATCTCATTCCTCAGGCGTATGAGTTATTTATTTCCCAATCATTCCTCAGGCGCATGAGTTTATTTATTTCCTAATCTCATTCCTCAGGCGCACGAGTTTATTTATTTCCCAATCTCATTCCTCAGGCGCATGAATTATTTATTTCCCAATCTTATTCCACAGCGCATGATATTATTTATTTCCCAACCTTTTCCACAGTGCATGAGATTTATTTATTCCCCAATCATCTTCCACAGCGCAGGAGATTATTTATTTCCCAATCATTATTTATTTCCCAAATGTTTATTTTTCGAATTTGGCATTAATTAACATTGGTTGTTATCTTGATTTATTATTGATCATGCGTTCCTAGATGGAACTAAGAGACTGGCTAGTCGTCTTATTGAAACGAATGAATGAGACACGTTCATGTTAAGTATGAACTACTATAATTGATTGGCCGATCCCGAATATTGACATACATGCACACATGCAGGCTTCAATTTATTTATTTATTTACTTTACTATAAAAGAAGCATGTGTACTTTATGGTCAAGGCATGATTGTTCCGTGGTTAGTTTGGATTGTTGCATTACGCTATGTAAGACCTACAACCTAACCGCACGGGCATCGTTGTAGAGTTGTGCATATCGTACCCCGTACGAAAGTACTCATTCCGAATGACCATGATCCACAGCATGGGATTTCACTCAACGTAGAAACTATTAAGTTAAATAAAAATAATGATTGCATGGAGAGAATGGATTTCCGAGTTCTTACATGGCAGCCCTCTTGGGACTAGTAGTGCCCGACAGGCCGGCTGGTCCCCACAGATACTGCAAATCTGCCACACGGGCATGGAACGGTATCTGGTTATACTATTTATTGTATATTGTATATTGATGACGGGCGTCCTGCTGGGACTCGTCTAATTCATGATTGGCGCAATTGATTGATTGGATCGACTAGCCTTGCTTGTCCATAGTAAGAACTGAGAAATCTTTATTGCATAATTCCAGGATAACTTGGAACTCACAGTAGTAAGCCGTAGGAGTTGGATGGCCGTTTAAGTTGGTTTGTTTGTGTACTGTACCTACTCTGTTACCTAACTGAGATGACCAGAGCATCAGGACATGACGGGCCAACTTCTGTCCTTGTTTGGTTGGGAGGTTGGTTCGAAGTGTCGTGATGTTACGTGAATCCCAGTAGCGAGCAGAGATCTATTATTATATTCTCTTATTTACTGGTTTATGTCTCATATCGTGCTTCCTTGCGGTACTTGCTATTAGAGGTCTAACCTCTCTGGTTTTGTATGGCCAGATTTAGAGCCGGTTCCCGAGGACTCAGCTTACCTCTACCTCCAAGATGGTCAATACTAGAGGAATGATCGCAGGGGGACTCGAGTGGGTTCCTTACCTCCCCGCTCGTTTTGTTACTTACTTTATACTTTGCCGTTTGGCACCGACATGTTAGTCGGATTGTCTTGTACTTACTTTTACATAATTGTAATTAAGTCAGACTGTAGCTGATAACAATTGTGTATATGTTGCTATATCATCTGGCTATGTTTTGTAAAGCCAGATCTCAAGGACATCTTGACTAAGCGTTTGGGACGCCTTATTGCTTATTCTTAAATGTTCTCTGTTATCGCTTCTTGTTTGAATGATTGAGACAATAGATGTGAAGTGACCATAGCGAGACTTTCATGTAGTATGCACCCCCTTGTCTTTTAGACAGCATTGATCGTATTATACGGTATTCATCTACCCGTAATACGTAGCTGGCTGAGTCATTCCCCCGCTCTCCAGTATTCTGGTTCTGGGGCGTGACATGGTTTTAGTGGTGGCCCATGCAAGGTCTGATTTCAGACTTGCGGGGTGTTTTAATTTATAGGATGTCTCAATCACACATGATCCCCCTTGATCTCATGGTTCGTTACTCTCGACTCTATCTTGACATTCCGGTATCCTTTGACTTCATTGATCTTTCCTGTCCGATCGTTTGATTGTTCTCTTGTCCCTTTTTTTAGGGGCACCTCGTCCGCATCTGTCAGGACTGGGCAACAACAGCAAGGGCAATACGGACAACCTGACCATGTTGGTCAGCAACAAGGGCCGGTACTAACTCAAGAGGCTATTCAAGAAGAGGTGATAGTAGAACCAGCAGTTGGGCCGCAGTATCCGGAGGTTCCACCACCACCAATAGTTCCACCTACCCCTGTGGAAGTGGACACACCAGCCCTTCTGGAGATCATGAGAGGGATGATGGCTACTCAGCAACATCAGATGTTGGCCCAGCAACGCATGCACACTCAGCTACAAGAGCAGAATGTGCTACTCAACCAAGGATTGCAGACAGCTTTGGAAAGAGGGACAAGGCCAGATTCAGGAGCATCAGCCAGGTTTTGCAAGTACAACCCCCGCCATTTCGAGGGCACGGAGGATGCCATATCAGCAGATGCATGGCTTAAGGACATTGAGGCTATTCTGACAGCCGCTAAGGTGCCGGCAGAAGAACGTGTGGATCAAGTGAAGTTGTTACTTCAGGATCTCGCACGTGATTGGTGGGAATCAGAGGAAGTAGGCATCAGACGTCCTGTTGCTTGGGACGATTTTACAGCAAGGTTCAAGACGAAGTACTATGGAGTAGTGGCGCAATTTGAGCTACAACAGAAGTTTATTAACCTCAAGCAGGCCGGCAAGACGGTAGATGCCTATGCAGCGGAGTTCTGCAGATTGAGCAGGTTCGCCCCAGAGATGGTAGCAACCGAGAGCCAGAGGGCTATGAGGTTCTAGCAAGGGTTTCATCTTGAGCTCTTGCAATTGATAGAGGGGCACAATTACCAGACTTTTGATGAAGTATTGACGGCAACTCGAAGGCATGAGATAACCATTCAGAGGCTTGCGACAAGGACTGGAGGTCAGAAGAGATCCCATAGTCAGATTGAAGGAGGAGGGGGAGCAGCGCCCCGAACAACAGCACCATCCCTTGGCATTCGCATTCACGATGTGGCAATGCGAGGGCCAGCACCACCACCCAGGCAGCAGCAGCAGCAACAGAAGAAGAATCAGCAACCCCCAGCAGGCTGCACTTATTGCGGGAAGATAGGGCACACTAGAGATGTGTGTCGGACATTGAACAGACTGTGTTTGATATGTGGAAATCCAGATCATCGGGTTACCACATGTCCTATGAATTCGAGGTCAGGAGGACCAGTGCAACAGTTTCCTGCTCTGCCAGCACCAGGGGCAGGGCAGTATCGAGGACCCGCAGTGGCAGTGAGACCATTGGCCCAGCGTCCGTTAATGCCACAGGCTCAGATGTTTCGGTAGCAGGGACCGCCGATGCAGCAACACCAGCATAGACCACCCCAGCATCACCAAGGCAGGGGCCAGCGGCAGCACCAGGCTAGGCCGCAGCATGGAAACCAGCAAGGAGGCCGAGGGCAGGCATTCACTCTGTCCTTAGAAGAGGCATTGGCATCAGGAGATGTTGTGGCAGGTAACATTCTCGTCACCTCATATCCCGCAGTAGCATTGTTTGATTCGGGAGCATCACACTCATTTATATTTGCACAATTTACAACACGGCTAGGAATGGAGTTCGAGGCATTGCCAGGGAGGTTGAATATACTCACTGGTAATGGGCTCGTAGGAGTTAGTAGAGTTATTCTAGCGTGTAGTGTTGTAGTTTGCGGGCATTCCTTACCCGCCCGGTTGATAGAATTTCCTGTTGGAAATTTCGACGTTATCTTAGGCATGGACTGGCTGAAAGACAGTCATGCGACAATAGATTGTCGTAGTGGGAGTGTATCTTTTGATATTCCAGGCATGAAGCGGTTTACCTTAGTCAGATCAGTAGCAACTCAACAAGAGCAGGGAGTAGTGACTGCAATGGAAGAAGTTCAAGTCCCGAAGGTAGTTGAAGAGTTTTTAGACGTATTTTCTGAAGAACTTCCAGGTCTGCCACCAGTTAGAGATATCGAGTTCAGTATAGATTTGGTACCTGGAACTAAACCGATATCAGATCGGGTTTACAGAATGGCAGATTCAGAGCAGGCCAAGGTATATCAGCATATAGAGGAACTGAAGGAGAAGAAGTTCATCCAAGCTAGCGTGTTACCATGGACAGCACTAGTGGTACTTGTGGGAAAGAAGGATGGGTCATCCAGATTGTGCATCGATTACAGGAAGCTTAACGCGGCAACAATAAAGAACAAGTACCCACTACCCAGGATCGACGACTTATTTGATCAGTTGAGCAAAGCTAGAGTTTTCTCCAAGATAGATCTTCGTTCAGGGTATCACCAAGTGAGGGTTCGAAATGAGGACATTCCCAAGACAGCATTCAGGTCAAAATATGGGCATTATGAATTCTTAGTAATGCCGTTTGGTTTGACTAATGCTCCAGCAATCTTTATGGATTTAATGAATCGCATCTTTATGCCGTACTTGGATCAATTTGTCGTGGTATTTCTCGACGACATTCTCGTATACTCTGCTAGTGAAGAGGAGCATGAAGACCACCTCAGGAAGGTGTTACAGGTTCTGAGAGAGAACCAGTTGTACGCCAAGCTCAGCAAATGTGAGTTTTGGTCGGATCACATTTCATTTTTGGGTCATATCATATCAGGAGCTGGAGTAGCAGTGGATCCCAAGAAGGTAGAAGCAGTGGAAAGTTGGCCAGTACCCAAGACCGTAGCAGATGTGCGGAGTTTCTTAGGAATGGCAGGATATTACAGAAGGTTTGTATCAGACTTTGCGAGGCTTTCAGCACCCATGACCCGCTTGACACGGAAGGATGTACCATTCGTTTGGTTGGCAGAATGTCAGGCATCATTTGAGACTTTGAAGCAGAAGTTGATATCAGCGCCTATTCTTACATTGCCAGTTGGACCCGGAGGTTTTACAGTGTATTGTGATGCGTCAGGTAAAGGACTTGGATGTGTCCTCATGCAGCATGGGAAGGTGATAGCGTATGCATCTAGGCAGCTTCGAGACCACGAGAAGAATTACCCGACTCATGACTTGGAGTTGGCAGCAGTAGTATTTGCTTTGAAGCTATGGAGGCATTACTTATATGGTGATCGAGTGGACATATACACTGACCACAAAAGTCTGAAGTACATTTTACTCAGAAGGAACTGAACATGAGGCAGAGAAGATGGTTGGAGTTGATTAAGGACTATGACGTGGAGCTTCAGTATCATCCAGGCAAGGCTAATGTGGTAGCAGACGCTCTCAGCAGGAGAGGCGGCGCATTTATGTTAACAACACAGAGGCATATTTTAGAAGACCTTCAGGAGATGGGCATAGAAGTTATACTTCCTAACGATGTAGGAGTTCTGGCGAGTCTACAAGTTCAATCCAACTTGGTAGATAGGATCAAGGCAGCTCAGGCACAAGACCCAAGGATTCAAAAACTTAGGACAGAATATGAGTCAGGACTCAGGAAGGAGATGAAAATTCATGAAGATGGTACACTTAGATTTGGGTCGCGTCTATGTGTACCTAGTGGAGATATCAGACAGGAGGTTATGACTGAAGCTCACAGTTTCCAGTATTCTGTACATCCTGGAGGGACCAAGATGTACCAAGATATCAAACAGCACTTCTGGTGGAACGGGATGAAGAGGGAGATAGCTAGGTTCGTTTTCCGGTGCTTGATATGTCAGCAAGTGAAGGCAGAACAACAGAGGCCAGCTGGATTATTGCAACCGCTTCCTATCCCGGAATGGAAGTGGGAGCATATCACAATGGACTTTGTGACCGGTTTACCGAGATCACCAAGTGGTAAAAATGCTATTTGGGTGATAGTAGATCGGCTTACAAAGGTGGCGCACTTTCTTCCTTTCAGAGTGGGGCAATCTACAGAAAAGTTGGCAGAGTTGTATATGCAACAGATAGTCAGGCAGCATGGAGTCCCTGTCAGCATTGTGTCAGATAGAGATACCCGTTTTACATCACATTTCTGGAAGAGCTTACATTATAGTCTGGGTACCAAGTTAAGATTTAGCACTGCTTACCATCCACAGACGGACGGGCAATCAGAAAGAATAATTTAGACTTTGGAAGACATGTTGCGAGCTTGCACTCTGGATTTTGGAGGATCTTGGGAGAGCCACCTGCACTTAGTTGAGTTTTCTTATAACAACAGTTATCAAGCCAGTATCCAGATGGCGCCATTTGAAGCGCTATATGGTAAGAAGTGTAGGTCGCCACTAGCATGGGATGATATCGGAGAGAGGAAGATGCTAGGCCCGAAAATGATTGTCCAGACCGTTGAAATGGTTAAGGGAATTAGAGAGCGACTTCGAGTTGCGCAGGAGCGGCATCGTCATTGGGCGGACCAGCATCGTAGGCCGCTAGAGTTTTCTGTTGGGGACCACGTGTTCTTGCGGATCTCACCTATCCGTGGGGTCATTAGGTTTGGCGTTCGCGGGAAGTTGAGTCCGCGATACGTGGGCCCATTTGTTATTCTTGAGAGGATAGGCGATGTTGCTTATCGTTTATCCCTTCCACCTTCGTTACGAGAGGTGCATGACGTATTTCATGTATCTCAGTTGCGAAGGTATGTATCGGACCCAAGCCATGTCCTTGATCATTCTGAGCTGGTTGTTGGTACCAACCTGTCTTATGAGGAACAGCCTGTGTCTATTTTGGACCGAAGAGAGAAGATACTCAAGAACCGAACAATTAACCTTGTCCGGGTTGCTTGGGGTCATCACTCTTTAGAAGAGTCAACGTGGGAACGTGAGGATGATATCCGATCACGGTATCCGCACCTGTTTGACTCACAAGGTATATCCTTTTTTGTATACCTTGATTGTTTTAAACTCCTCATGCTTGCCACCTTATAAGTAGAATTGCTTGGTATCGTAGAATGTTCAACATAGATATGTTACTTACTATTGACATGGTGGAATGATTGCTTACTTAAATTGCTTATACCTGGAGTAGTTTAGCTTCGATATTTCTATCATGCTTGGATCTGAAATTCCGAGGACGGAATTTTTCTAAGGAGGGTAGAGATGTCACTTCCCATTCCCAGAATACGTATTTTAGAATGCATGTATTGTTTAAATGTAAATATTTTAATGTAGTACTCTGTATTTAAATACCTTTAATTTCATGTTAATTAATTTCCTGTAATTTTATTTCTGCACTTTACTTTCTGCTTTTATACTCTGCTTTAGCTTTGCAATGGGTTCGGCTCAGATTGGTTTAATTATGTTGGTTCATCATGAACCGAAATAAACCCCCACCTATCACCACCCCTTCCATTTAAAGCCCATCCCCTTTCTCTCTCTTCATTACTTCTTCTCATTTCTTTTCTTCTTCCTCATAACTCCTCTTCCACCAACCTAAGAGAGCAAGGCAAGTGCCAACTTGCTTCTTGATGGATCCCCATTTTTATTGTTCCATCATCTTCCTTATTTGACTCTAAGTCTCTTTAGTACTTAGCATCTTTAATTTCCATGGCTTATTTGTTGTAGATCTAAGTTTGTTACATTTTCGGATTTCTTAGGTTTTGATCTAGTAAACTTTGTTATCTTCAAGTTTCGATGGTTCCATGTTGTAGAGAATTTCGTTCTACCCCATTTTGACCTATGGAAGTCTATATTTGGGCTTGGGATGAAGGACTTATGAAGCTTGGAAGCAATGGCTTCCATGGTTCCCATGGTTCTGTTCTCAGAAAATTCGGAGAAGAAGAACAGTCCCAGCCGCATGGAAATCTTTATTCCCACAGCGCATCAAATTTTCATTCCTCAGCGCATGGAAACTTTATTACCACAGCGCATCAAATCTTCATTCCTCAGCGCATGGAAACTTTATTCCCACAGCGCATCAAATCTTCATCCCTCAGCGCATGGAAACTTTATTCCCACAGCACATCAAATCTCATTCCTCAGGCGCACGAGTTTATTTATTTCCTAATCTCATTTCTCAGGCGCACGAGTTTATTTATTTCCCAATCTCATTCCTCAGGAGCACGAGTTTATTTATTTCCTAATCTCATTTCTCAGGCGCACGAGTTTATTTATTTTTCAATCTCATTCCTCAGGCGCACGAGTTTATTTATTTCCCAATCTCATTCCTCAGGCGCACGAGTTTATTTATTTTCCAATCTCATTCCTCAGGCGCACGAGTTTATTTATTTCCCAATCTCATTCCTCAGGCGCACGAGTTTATTTATTTCCCAATCTCATTCCTCAGGCGCACGAGTTTATTTATTTTTCAATCTCATTCCTCAGGCGCATGAGTTTATTTATTTCCCAATCTCATTCCTCAGGCGCACGAGTTTATTTATTTTCCAATCTCATTCCTCAGGCGCATGAGTTTATTTATTTCCCAATCTCATTCCTCAGGCGCACGAGTTTATTTATTTCCCAATCTCATTCCTCAGGCGCACGAGTTTATTTATTTCCCAATCTCATTCCTCAGGCGCATGAGTTTATTTATTTCCTAATCTCATTCCTCAGGCGCACGAGTTTATTTATTTCCCAATCTCATTCCTCAGGCGCATGAGTTATTTATTTCCCAATCATTTCTCAGGCGCATGAGTTTATTTATTTTCTAATCTCATTCCTCAGACGCACGAGTTTATTTATTTCCCAATCTCATTCCTCAGGCGCATGGATTATTTATTTTCCAATCTTATTCCACAGCACATGATATTATTTATTTCCCAACCTTCCTCACAGTGTATGAGATTTATTTATTCTCCAATCATCTCCCACAGCGCAGGAGATTATTTATTTTCCAATCATTATTTATTTTCCAAATGTTTATTTTCCGAATTTGGCATTAATTAACATTGGTTGTTATCTTGATTTATTATTGATCATGCATTCCTAGATGGAACTAAGAGACTGGCTAGTCGTCTTATTGAAACGAATGAATGAGACACGTTCATGTTAAGTATGAACTACTATAATTGATTGGCCGATCACGAATATTGACATACAGGCACACATGCAGGCTTCAATTTATTTATTTATTTACTTTACTATAAAAGAAGCATGTGTACTTTATGGTCAAGGCATGATTGTTTCGTGGTTAGTTTGGATTATTGTATTACGCTATGTAAGACCTACAAACTAACCGTACGGGCATCGTTGTAGAGTTGTGCATATCGTACCCCGTACGAAAGTACTCATTCCGAATGACCATGATCCACGGTATGGGATTTCACTCAACGTAGAAACTATTAAGTTAAATAAAAATAATGATTGCATGGAGAGAATGGATTTCCGAGTTCTTACATGGCAGCCCTCTTGGGACTAGTAGTGCCCGACAGGCCGGCTGGTCCCCACAGATACTGCAAATCTGCCACACGGGCATGAAACGGTATCTGGTTATACTATTTATTGTATATTGTATATTGATGACGGGCGTCCTGCTGGGACTCGTCTAATTCATGATTGGCGCAATTGATTGATTGGATCGACTAGCCTTGCTCGTCCATAGTAAGAACTGAGAAATCTTTATTGCATAATTCCAGGATAACTTGGAACTCACAGTAGTAAGCCGTAGGAGTTGGATGGCCGTTTAAGTTGGTTTGTTTGTGTACTGTACCTACTCTGTTACCTAACTGAGATGACCAGAGCATCAGGACATGACGGGCCAACTTCTGTCCTTGTTTGGTTGGGAGGTTGGTTCGAAGTGTCGTGATGTTACGTGAATCCCAGTAGCGAGCAGAGATCTATTATTATATTCTCTTATTTACTGGTTTATGTCTCATATCGTGCTTTCTTGCGGTACTTGCTATTAGAGGTCTAACCTCTCTGGTTTTGCATGGCCAGATTTAGAGCCGGTTCCCGAGGACTCAGCTTACCTCTACCTCCAAGATGGTCAATACTAGAGGAATGATCGCAGGGGGACTCGAGTGGGTTCCTTACCTCCCCGCTCGTTTTGTTACTTACTTTATACTTTGTCGTTTGGCACCGACATGTTAGTCGGATTGTCTTGTACTTACTTTTACATAATTGTAATTAAGTCAGACTGCAGCTGATAACAATTGTGTATATGTTGCTATATCATCTGGCTATGTTTTGTAAAGCCAGATCTCAAGGACATCTTGACTAAGCGTTTGGGACGCCTTATTGCTTATTCTTAAATGTTCTCTGTTATCGCTTCTTGTTTGAATGATTGAGACAATAGATGTGAAGTGACCATAGCGAGACTTTCATGTAGTATGCACCCCCTTGTCTTTTAGACAGCATTGATCGTATTATACGGTATTCATCTACCCGTAATACGTAGCTGGATGAGTCATTCCCCCGCTCTCCAGTATTCTGGTTCTGGGGCGTGACAGCAAACTTGCTTCATGATGGATCTCAAATTTTATTGTTCTATTCTCTTCCTTACTTGATTCTAAACCTCTTTAGAACTTGACATTTTTGGATTTGGTGGATGGGTTCTTGTAGATCTAAGTTTGTAACTTTTCGGTTTTTCTTGGTTTTGATCTCTAAAACTTAGTTATTTTCAAAAACTAATGGTTCTATGAGTTATAGAATTCAATTTCATGCAGTTTTGGCTTTTGTTTCGCTTGATTTCGACTCCGGATGAGGAAGTTATGGCCATGGCAAGTTTTCGAAACTTTCATGGCTGAACTTGCTGTTTGGGGACGATGACCCCCATGCGCCCGGGAGGCCATGCGCCGGGAGGCCATGCGCCGTGAAGTCCCGACAACGCATGCGCCGATCGTGCAGGAATCCCATGCGCCGATTGTGCAGGAATTCCCGTGCCGATCGTGCAGGAATTCTCATGCGCCGATTTGTGCAGGAATTCTCATGCGCCGATTTGTGCAGGAATCTCATGCGCCGATTTGTGCAGGAATCTCATGCGCCGATTTGTGCAGAAATCTCATACGCCGATTTGTGCAAGAATTCTCATGCGCCGATTTGTGCAGAAATCTCATGCGCCGATTTGTGCAGAAATCTCATACGCCGATTTGTGCATGAATTCTCATGCGCCGATTTGTGCAGAAATCTCATGCGCCGATTTGTGCAGAAATCTCATGCGCCGATCGTGCAGGAATTCTCATGCGCCGATTTGTGCAGAAATCTCATGCGCCGATTTGTACAGGAATCTCATGCGCCGATCGTGCAGGAATTCTCATGCGCCGATTTGTGCAGAAATCTCATGCACCGATTTGTGCAGAAATCTCATGCGCCAATTTGTGCAGGAATCCCATGCGCCGATTGGTGCAGGAATCCCATGCGCCGATCGTACAGGAATTCCCATGCACCGATTTGTGCAGAAATCCCATGCGCCAGAATTGTCCTATTTCGTTGTTTTTGCCTGTTTAAGTTGTTTTGTAGCTAGAATCTCGAAAAACTCAAAACATGAAAGTTGTAGATCTTTTCCTTGGCTTCAAGAATATGTTACTAGTTATTTTATAAAAGTTTTCTCACTCATGATAATGTATGAGTAGAACACGATAGTGGCCCGCTGTGGCGCTCTCTTGACAAGTAAACTGATATGCTGTTATGACAGCTAGCCTGACATGACAAGTATGAAAGACTTGGACACCGTGGGCGATTGTGTTTGTACAAATAAACTAGTACTGTGTTGCATCATGTCTAGGATGGGGACCCCCTGAGTACCACGGTCAGGGACACCTACTGAAATTGACTAAGGATAATTAACTAGAATAATTCAGTAGTCATGTAGAGATTCACAGCTACAGGCACTCCCGTTATCTGGGCGCATTTAGTGGACTTGTTGTCTACCGACGAGTATGGCACATTTTCAGCACACAGTCATGTGTTGTATTCTTCCTAAACGGATATTCGACCTGGATAACCGGATGGTCTGCAGGGCTTGTGGCTGTTGGGATAATCTTATTGCATCTTGCTAGTAACTAGGCTTGTGATAACCGTAATTAGTTAAAAGTATCAAGCCGTACTCTTGATTGGCCGTGGTTGATTGGATGGAGTTTATTCCAGCTTAGTCTTATCCTGATTCTGTGCTAGATTGTGACATGACATGATTATTGATGCTTGCCTTAACAATAACGATCGGGGGTCCAGTTCTGTTCAGGCGAAGGGTTACAACCCCGGTCCTTGTTTGGTTTAAGGGTTGTAACCTGGCTCCCGGAGCAGTCCTGTGTCCTCTTTTCGTTTATTGTCTTATTGCAACCCCTGTCATGCTCGTCATGTTTTACCTTACTTCAATACCATGATTATTTATACTGGCCTTAACAATAACGATCGGGGGTCCAGTTCTGTTCAGGCGAAAGGTTACAACCCCGGTCCTTGTTTGGTTTAAGGGTTGTAACCTGGCTCCCGGAGCAGTTCTGTGTCCTCTCTTTGTTTATTGTCTTGTTACCTTATCAATAGTAATTGAGGCGGGTTTCTATTCATGCGAAGGATTGCAACCCCGGTCCTTGTTTGGTTTAAGGGTTGCAGTCTGGCTACTTGAATGGTCTCTCCGTGCTCAATATATTATTGTTATCTCAGTTATTATCAGTATCTTTTAATTACCTTAACCATTTATTTGTGATATGCTGGTTTTAGTTCCTAAGTGAAGCCTCCTTTGTGGCACTTGCTCTTCTGGGTTCTGACCCAGCTAGTTTTGTGTGGCCAGATATCGGAGCAGCAACAGAGGATCCACCTGTCTTCCAGCCCGATGGTGACCACCAGGCGTAACCAGGGCAACGAGTGGGTTTCTTTTGTCCTCCCACTCTATTTGTAAAACTACTCTTTTAAGGCGTTTAGCCGGCGAGCAAGTGTTAGCTCGTATTGCACCTTTACTTACTGTCTGCCTACGGGCTGTAACATGATTGACAAATCCTAGGGTTGATCATGTATGACTGAAACTCTTGCTAGTCCTGACATTTTGTACGACTAGCTTCATGATCATCCGAATATGTAATGTATGGGACACCTTACTATTGTATATTTGGTGTTCTGACATCTTGTAACTGTTATTACATTGTTTGAGATTGAGACAATAGGCTTGTTCTTGACCATAGGAGACTGATGGCTTGTAGTTAAACCCTCATATATCTAGACAGCCGTGACCGTATAGTGACGTGGATTCCATTTCATTATACGTAGCTGGCTATGTCTGCCCCCGCTCTCCAGTATTCTGGTTCTGGGGCGTGACAGTGTGGTTCAGAGAGATTTCATATGCTTGTAAGTTAGATCATAGTAGGTCCCTTCGATATATTGATCAGTATCCAATTTCAGATCATATGTACGAGTAAAACTGGGTGATCTTTGAATTGATGAGTATATGATAAAAACCCAGACAGCTAACCCATGACATAATGGTAATTACTTAAGCTTGGGACCCAAGTCGGGTTAGGCTATAAATACCTCCACCCAACTAAATCTGTTGTCCTCAAATCATATATACCTTTTTTTTTTTTCAAATCATGTATACCAATTATGTCACTTCTTTTATAAAAGTACAGATACCACTGGTTGTGGGTCCCACGACCTTAGAAATCAATTTCTTTTAGAAAAATTTTGAGTTGCACCCCACATTATTTAACCATATTTAAGGTGGACCCCACTGCTTTACCATAATGTATAATACCCTCCTGAAAAAGTAACGGTCAACTCCGTTGACTGATAATTTTTGACCGAAATACCCCTAACAAATCTCCATTATTACTAGTTCCACCTCGTCAGCTTGGAAAAAAGAAAGGGGTATTTCGGTCAAAACTTAACGGTCAACAGAGTTGACCGTCAGTTTTTGACGGAAGTGGGAGATATTATACATTATAATAAAACTGCGGGGAACACCTTGAATATGGTTAAATAATAGAGAAATTTTGAGTTGCACCCCACATTATTTAACCATATTCAAGGTGCACCCCACTGTTTTATCATAATGTACAATACCCCCCACTTTCGTCAAAAACTAACGGTCAACTCCATTGACCGTTAATTTTTGACCGAAATGACCTTTCCATTTTTCCAAGCTGACGAGGAGGAACTGATAATAATGGTGATTTGCTAGGGGTATTTTGGTCAAAAATTAACAGTCAACTCTGTTGACCGTTAGTTTTTGACGAAAGTGGAGCGTATTGTACTTTATGGTAAAATAGTAGAGTGCACCTTGAATATAGTTAAATAATGTGGGATGCAACTCAAAATTTCTCTAAATAATATAGGGTGCAACTCAAAATTTCTCTTTCTTTTTATTGCTCATTTCCTTTGATATCCGAACACATAAAGGAATGACTTTCCTTTTACAAGGTCGTGATTTCGTGAACCAAACGTGGCCTAATATCATAGTTATCAGGTGCCTGTCATAATGGTTCAGAAACAAGTTCTTGTGATCCATCGAGAGGCAACAGAAAATATGCATATCATTGACCCATAACTATAGTAGTATATTGCTCATATTCAAACATGGAGCATCCACCTGGAACTGGAATCCTAGTGCCACAAGGCTGATTGATCCTGGGGAGCCTCATAATATACACAGCCCTACCCTAGTATATGGAAAGGTTGTTTTCGTGACTCAAACCTACATCAAGTATCCGAAGTGCCAAGGCTTACCACAGTATCAAGAGAAGTCCAACTCCTTCCAATCATCCATGATGATTCATAGTTTTACAAACAACTTATTAAAAAAGAAAAGAAAAAAACAGTGGAACAATTTCAAACCCAAGGAAGTTAGCAGTTACAAGGTGCAAGTCAAAAGCTCCCCATTCCATAACCAATACAAAAACTGGAGCAGTTATAATCAGATACCACATTTGTAAGGATGCTGCGTCAGTAGCTCATAACACAGATTACGCTACGACAATGGATAAATGACAGACTGCACTTACTATACATACAACGGTAAAGTTACAAAATTGCAAACCGAAGTGTGAATTCTCAAACAGTCTTCGCATTCTTGGACTTGCATGTATACCTAGCAAATCACATCCGATGAATAGTGGACTTCAATATATGTAGACAACTTGAGTTAGAGCGTGATTAAAAGATCCTGACACAGACAAACAAGCATACCTGATTGGGCAAGTATTCTGCACATCTTTCAGAGGGGGCCTAAGGCCGCTGGCACGAGAACCAGATGAATTGTATTTGAAGGAAGAAATGAGGGAAGCAAATCTATCCATGGATTTCTCTGCTATACCAGAATAACCTTTTACATGAGAAATGTTGCACCCGAACTTGCCTTCCTCCTTTGCATCTATGCGATTATTGTTCAACTTAATGCTATTCCCTGTGGACGCATTGACAACAGAACTTCCAACTTTATAACAATGTTGAACAGCATACATAAATTCATTCAAGGCTCACGAAGTCTAACAAAAGAGATCTTGTATTCAAATATTTGTGGTAATATTCTGATTTCGTATGTGAATGACAATGATCATATATATATATATATATATATATATATATATATATATATATATATATATATATATATATATATATATATATATATATTTTCATTGTATATATATATATATATATATATATATATATATATATATATATATATATATATATATATATATATATATATATATATATAAAAAAAAAAAAAAAAAAAAAAATATATATATATATACAATGAAAATATATATATATATATATATATATATATATATATATATATATATATATATATATATATATACAATGAATGTCAGGCATGAGGTTAGATGCTGATACCATCAGTTTGTTAACAAATGGTAAATAGGCTTCTGGAACAAGTAATACAAACACTTATCGTGAAAATTTCAGATCCTCGGTGTCATGACCAAATCTGATCTATCTATAGCACGAATTCTCATACTAATTGAAAGTTTATTGTTTGAAACCATGCTTAGGTGCATAAGTATATCTTGCGTATGTTTGGCATATTCCCATTTCCCATACACTTCAGTGATGAACTATCATTAAGACATGATGGAGGATCAGGGAGTGGAAGGCATGGACTAGAGCTATTTCTTCAGATAAGAATCAAGACTCTGTACTCCATTTCTTAAGGCTATTTCTTTGTATTTGTTAGGGAGATCTTGTGATGTGTGTAATGGCTTAGATGAACCAAGATTTGACCTAAATTCACCCTATGGATAGGTTAACAAGTTGTCGGACTTGGATGTATGAGTTAGGAGGAAGCAAGGGATACACATCAGTTCACTGGGGAAAGGACCCAAGTGCCACTACTTATGCCCAGCTGGCAAACAATATGTTGCAGCCATGTAGGCAGTTGTCACGACCCGATCCCAAAGTAATGGGTCTAGTCGGATCATGCCAGCCTGCACCGTTGTGAGACGGCGGCAGTAAGCTGTATAAAGCAATGAAACGCAACATGCAGAAACATCTAACGGAAATAAAATATTTTTATTAAACTGAAACTGGTCTGAAATGGAAATAAAATAACAACACAATTCATTTTATTACAACTGTTCTGAAAAGGAAGAAAATGAAAAGTACTAAGCCAACACTCTAGGGTTCTGGGGTTCCTGGTTCAGCCTCTGTGGGACCCAAGTCTGTCCCGTAGAAAGTGCAATAAGGCAGCTCCTCTTCGTCGCTGTCACCTAAAAATGTTGGGTCTCCAGTCAGGAGTGAACAAGAAACATATTTCCTCCACATCTAGCATTTCTAAATTAATAATAAATGAAAAATGCGAGACAGTTTAAGAAACAATATATTTTTGTATTTAATAGTAAAAAGAGACCGGCAAGCAAGATGATATCACTTTCCAGCATGATGCAATACTAAGCTAGTGTTTTGAGTATATAACAGGGCCTGTGACCGGCTGGTGAGGCAATATGTATACTAACGTTTTGGCCAAAACGAATAGTATACGGTACGGCTCAACCCACAGTGAGGTTGGGGTTAGTGCAGACGAGAAACGAGCAAGATTTGGCTTTGGTCATAGACGTTATACTACTCCCCCAATCAATCCCCAAGCAATGAGTCAATGAGTCAATATAGCAATCCAGCAATCCGTCAATCGATGTGGAGTCCGAAAGGGATCCACGGTGAATCAGTGTCACTATACTACATGTAATAAACTGATGCATACATTTAATTATTAAAATAAAGACACAGACATGGAGTAGATATGAAACTTGTCTTGGATAACTCCTTGGCGTGGAACGCGACGAGCAGCAAGTAACCGCTAGGATTTAAGGTCCCGAATCTACAGATCGTAGTACCAGATTTAGTAACCAGAACTACGCTCTAGTTCTAAGGTGCAATACTAGGCTAAGTCAGGCAGGTTGGTGATCCTAATTGGAAACCACTTTGTACATAAAAAAATAGATTTTGTTACTAAAACTTAACATATAACCATTTCAATAAAATATAGATTTTGTCGTAAATATTAATTAATAGGAAAAATACTTTAAAATGAATTTCTCGAAATTAGTAATTTTCGTAAGAAAATAGTTTTTATTTAAATAATATTTTAAAATAAAATTTATTTAATCAGAATAATTTTCATAAAATATATCTTTTAGACATTTCATAAATTATGTAGAAAATCACCTTTAAACATAGATAATAATAAATGCGCAAAAATATGTTTTCTTACCAAAATATTGGTTTAAAAGGTTTTCGAATTTTAATATTAAATACCATTACCAAAATAACCTTTTTAAATAAATATTAGTTTTTATTATATTAATTTTTCTTATAAAACCTTCTTGATTAGAAATCATCTTTAAAAGGAAAATATTTATATATATACATATATATCATATATATAATCATTTAACGAAATCTAATTTTTTTAAACCATTTACTTAACCAAACTTTTATTTTAAAGATAATAACTTTTAAACGAATATTTATTTAACTAATATTTTGTAAACAAAATATTAAATCATTATTTGGTTTAAAAATCTATACAACTTAACATTAAATTAAAAGATAATCCTAACTTTAATTTAAACCAATTAAATCATTTAAATCATATTTTAAATTTATAAGGTTAATCCATAAATCAATTAATACCAAAATAAACATGTATAAAGTTTCCTAATATGTATATTATTACCACATTGCTAATTACAATACGGAAAGCTAAAATATTAAACCACAGAAGCTAATAAAACAATTCTACAGAACCAAAATAATAATCTACAGGATAGACTCTACGGCCAGAATGACAAATGGATTTCTGTGAAGAAAATGACAGAAAGAAATGAGAAGAGTTTACCCAAACTTGCATGAAGGAGTACCGAGGGGAGGCCTCGGACTCGGAACGACGCCGGGATGACGAGCACGGACACGTGCGCGCACACGGGCGGGCACGTGGGGAAGACACGAGAAGACGGAGCACGCGCGGGAGACGACGACACCAGCGGAGGGCGCGCGGGAGGCGCCGGGGACGGGCTCGGAAGGTGGGGGAGTGGTGTCTGGATTCGGAGAGGACGACGAGACGAATGCAACGGTGGTCTCGGATTTTGATTTGGTGGAGGGAGGAGGAAGTTATGAGAAATTTAGTGAAGGAGAAGAAATGGAGTTTCTGTGGAGAAGGGGTTTCTGAAGAGTTACGTAAAGGTTGAGATCCGGAAGGGGGGGGTGCGCGTGCGGGTTCAGGAGAGAGAGGGGACGTGGTTTTGAATGGGTTTGGGTATGGGCTTAAGTCATGGGTTTGGGTATGGGCTTCACAACCTTCCCTCATTAGAAAATTTCGTCCTCGAAATTTCAAATATGAGGGTCGGGGTACAATCAAAATCACTTAGCTTGATCAAAAGCGAAATTTAAATCATTAGACACGATCGGATTCTAGGCATGATTACTAGGTACAATAATAAAAATATAGGCACGATCAAAATTATCTAGATATGATCTGAGATAGAGATAGAAATTTTGTTGTGATCAAAAAAAAATTTAGGCACGAGAAAAATCTAGGTATGATTAAAATGTGATCATAAAATAGGAAAAAAAATCAAACGAGGTCTCGTGAAACAGAAAAGACAGGAAAGAAACGAACGTCAACAGTTTACTGAGAAAACATAAAAATAATAGAATCTTATGAGATGAGGGACTAAAAATTCCAAATCAAATTAGAATAGGTTATAAGGGTTTGTGACGTAGGAAAAATCAACAAGTTGTATGATAGTAGGATATCGAGGGTGATTATAATAATATAAGTATGATAGGAATGTAATCGGATAAGATATTTTCGTTGAGAACTGAGTGATAATCAAAGGGGAATAGAAAGAATATTGTATCACTATTTCAAGTGTCAAAAGATAGGGTATGCAAAAATAAAATGACTTACAAGATAAAATCTTATTAATACACATGCAAAAACCACTCTAACTCGCTAAACTATTTGAACTCTCAGGATCTACAGAAAACTAAGGCAGCTGCCAAGGTATTAAAACTAAACCTATTTGGAATAATAAATCATCTAAATCAAACTTCCATCCGTCATTGTATGTAACGCATATGCCAAATGTATTTCAAATTTTAAGTATTTCTCTCGATCAAATCATTTTACGGACATCTTTTTTTTATTAGTCATTCTTCCAAAACTGACTACATCAAAGTCACAATCTTTACTTGTTATAGTAAATCCTTAGAAAGTTGTTCCATGATCTATATTCGAGAATTTCCAATTCTTGAAATCAATTAACCAAATTATAATCACTGATCAAATTTTAATCTTTAATCATGCACATGTCAATCGTTCTCATCCAAACACAATAGCAAAAATATCACAAAATCTCAATTATTTTTATCAT
The DNA here is from genome assembly GCA_029216955.1 of Iris pallida. Taxonomy (NCBI): domain Eukaryota; kingdom Viridiplantae; phylum Streptophyta; class Magnoliopsida; order Asparagales; family Iridaceae; genus Iris; species Iris pallida. The sequence goes on from JANAVB010001800.1 coordinate 3,908,902, forward strand.
AACTAATATGAGTCTCCAATGTGGTAGAAATTGCAAACACAATTGCTTCTTTTCAAAGTTGCATGCCAATAGTCTTATCTCAATTTCTCACTGCTTATTTCTTCTCTAGAACCTATCATTTCATTGCTTGTGATATTTCTTTTCATGGTTATATTCGTCCCTTCTGGGTACAGTAGTCATCTAATCATAAAAGTTAATTTTCGTCAAGTATTCCTTTCCTTGATACTCATATTCTTATGTTTATATATTATCCAAATTCACTTCCTCCATGGGAGAATCTTATCAAATCTTAGACTTTCCTCGCTAACTCTACCTACGTCTTTCTCTATCTTCCATACTCTTCTTTAATTATAAAATTCAAAGTCGTCAAATACCTTCATTTGTTTGAATGAGGTTTAAGCACTAGTAAGCACTACTAACGGTTCTAACCCAATAAGCCACAAGTTAAAATATACCACTATCTCAAGACTAGCTTACCCAAGTTATTCTTCTACCTTTCTACCCTTTAGCTAACTAAATTGATCCCCAAGATGCCCTTACTAGAAATGAGATAGGTAACAACCTATGTTTCTCCCGCATATAGCTATACACTATATACATATAGTCATCCATAAGATGTATATCAACTATTTAATATATAAAGCTATCCACAACTATCTATAGCTTCCAAAATATGTAACAAAATGTATGCAACGTACTAAAGTTGAACCAGGAAAGAGATTGAGCTAATAGAGATCGATATGGTCCTAATAAGTTCTAGGAAGATCAAGTAAAATTTCATAGGAAATCTATTCCTTCAGGCTTGTGATAAGAGATTTATGAAAATAGAGACAACCGCTAGAAATACAAATCCTCTAATCGGACAAAAGTCAGAATAATTTGATGGTGCTAAAAAGACAACCATGGTACGGATATAGTCTTAATAATATTCGGGAACCAAATATATTCGAAGTCACTTTGCCTCAAATTCATGCCTCGTCAGAGTGCACCTGACTGCAGTAAATTTTTTTGGCTCCATAACTTGAATAATTATAGGTTACCGAGTACTTATCAACTTTATCCATTTTCTGGCTGAACAACATAGGAGACAAACATGATGCATTTAGGACATAGTCTCAATAATATCCGAAAACCTATAAACACCTGAAATTACTTCAACTTAGAGTCTATGCCTCGCTAGTGCGCAACTAGCTGCAGTAAACTCGCAGTTTCCATAACTCAGACAAATGACTACAACGCAAATGTGCAAAGCCATATTAGGTCACCGAATATTTTCTCAACTTTGTCCATGAGAATTTCAAAGGAGCTTCCGAAAAATTCAAACGAGTTCTAAAGTTCTAATCATGATAGGAAAAGATGTAGATGTCTGTTCTTCTGAAATCAAGAAAATTTATCAGGATAATTATGTGTTCCAGTAACTCTTGAGAATCAAGAGGTTGGTTTAAAGTCCAGAGGAGTATATGTTCTCCGACATTTCTTTTTCAAAGATTAAACTTAAAGAATGGATCAACTTGATTCTGACTAAATGAGTTGGACACAAGACATGATAGAAGCATCACAGCTTCGAGTTGAGTAGGAGGAGTCATGAGAATATTTCCGACAAATCACTTAGAGAATACTGACATTTGCCGAAATTATTTTGAGAAAAGGAAAAAAATGATTTATAAACTAAGGAAAGTTTGAGAATTTGCTAGGTAAGTTGGGCTAAAGTCAGCCTTATTGGTTCAAGGAAGTCAAGTTGAAATGGTTTAGCAAAGCTAACAAGGGAATAGCTTTGGAACATTGGTCATGATCTAAGGTTTAGGTACAAACACAAACAAGGTAACCTACGAAACTATAAGCAATCAAAAATAGATTTTAAAATATATAATTTCGGCCCTATGATGTAACAGGGTGAATATCATCTAAGTGTTTTAGTTGTTTCTAGAGTCTATTTTCCTAAAGTCTCATCTAGGCCTAGGTCAATTTGCAGGACTGCGTGATGGTCTAGACTAAGTTGACTAGACCAGCTTACAGAATGGAGACCTGCATGGGCCACCACTAAAAATATGTCACGATCCGATCCCAAAGTAATGGGTCTAGTCGGATCATGCCCAGCCTGCACCGTTGTGAGACGGCGGCAGTAAGCTGTATCAAGCAATGAAACGCAACATGCAGAAACATCTAACGGAAATAAAATATTTTTATTAAACTGAAACTGGTCTGAAATGGAAATAAAATAACAACACAATTCATTTTATTACAACTGTTTTGAAAAGGAAGAAAATTAAAAGTACTAAGCCCACTCTAGGGTTCTGGGGTTCCTGGTTCAGCCTTTGTGGGACCCAAGTCTGTCCCGTAGAAAGTGCAATAAGGCAGCTCCTCTTCGTCGCTGTCACCTAAAAATGTTGGGTATCCAGTCAGGAGTGAACAAGAAACATATTTCCTCCACATCTAGCATTTCTAAATTAATAACAAATGAAAAATGTGAGACAGTTTAAGAAACTATATTTTTGTATTTAATAGTAAAAAGAGACCGGCAAGCAAGATGATGTCAATTTCCAGCATGATGCAATACTAAACTAGTGTTTTGAGTATATAACAGGGCATGTGACCGACTGGTGTGGCAATATGTATACTAACGTTTTAGCCAAAACAAATAGTATACGGTACGGCTCAACCCACAGTGAGATTGGGGTTAGCGCAGACGAAAAACGAGCAAGATTTGACTTTGGTCACAGACGTTATATTACTCCCCCAATCAATCCCCAAGCAATAAGTCAATGAGTCAATATAGCAATCCATATCATATATATATAATCATTTAACGAAATCTATTTTTTTTATACCATTTACTTAACCAAACTTTTATTTTAAAGATGATAACTTTTAAACGAATATTTATTTAACTAATATTTTGTAAACAAAATATTAAATAATTATTTGGTTTAAAAATCTCTACAACTTAAAATTAAATTAAAAGATGATCCTAACTTTAATTTATACCAATTAAATTATTTAAACCATATTTTAAATTTATAAGGTTAATCCATAAATTAATTAATACCAAAATAAACATGTATAAAGTTTCCTAATATGTATATTATTACCACATTGCTAATTACAACACGGAAAGCTAAAATATTAAACCACAGAAGCTAATAAAACAATTTTACAGAACCAAAATAATAATCTACATGATATACTCTACGGCCAGAATGACAGGGAGAAATGGGAAGAGTTTACCCAAACTTGCATGAAGGAGTACTGAGGGGAGGCCTTGGACTCGGAACGACACCGGGATGACGAGCACGGACACGTGCGCGCACACGGGCGGACACATGGGGAAGACACGCGGCGACCGAGCACGCGCGGGAGACGCCGGCGCCGGCGGAGGGCGTGCGGGAGACGTCGGAGACGGGCTCGGAAGGTGGGGGAGTGCTGTCTGGATTCGGAGAGGACGACGAGACGAATGCGACGGTGGTCTCGGATTTTGATTTGGTGGAGGGAGGAGGAAGTTATGAGAAATTTAGTGAAGGAGAAGAAATAGAGTTTATGTAGAGAAGGGGTTTCTGAAGACTTACGTAAAGGTTGAAATCCGGAAGGGAGGGGTGCGGCGGGGTTCATGAGAGAGAGGGGATGTGGTTTTGAATGGATTTGGGTATGGACTTAAGTCATGGATTTGGGTATGGGCTTTACAGCAGCAGTGCATCATGATCGTACCTAGGATCCAAATGCACATTTTGGTGCACTACCCACGGCCACGCTGCTGGCTCCAGCAGTTGAGATGCAGATGTGGTGCTGCCCTTAATATCTGTTAGGAATGTTGACTTGGTCACAGCTGCCATTTTTGCACAGCCGCAACGCCAGCTTCCAGCAGAAAGAAAACTAGTGACTGGAGAGCTCCAATGCAAACGTTGAGGTCCATGGTTATCTATGTTTTTTATGATAAATATTGCCTCTTGTGAATAAAAGCTAGTGGAGCCATTTTAAAAGCCCCCCAGGCTTGTGGTTAGTTTTTGGTCCACTGATTGGGGTCCATTAGTTTCAATACCTATTCACATGGGTTCATATATTTAATTTCTATTATTAGTTACACTTGTTATAATATGGTTATATTTGGTATTTAGGATCAATTTTATTTCCGTTAACTTGTTTCATATTGCAATTAGAACTAGTATTATTTATGGCCAAGATTTTGTTAGCTATCTAAACTCATGTACTCTCTAAATTTCTAATTTTTATTCCTTGTAGAGATTAGAGCTTAATTTAGGTTATGGTATATTGCCTTTTTCAGAATAAATTTATTCATCTCCTCATTTAAACTCTAACCCCAAAATCTTGTCATCATCCACCCCAAAGTCAAGTTTCCTTCAAATTGCATCAAGGTTGATCTTTGGACCCCAGAACAAAAGATTTGACGCATGGATTTCCTTTTTTCGTAAAACGAGATTTAACTGTTTTGATTGCATGGTGCAACTTTGGATCCTCTGGTAAACTCAATCCATATTCATCCATTCAATTGATTGCTTCAAGATTTTCTAAGGTTGTTTAGGTAGATTTGTATCAAATCTTTATTGTATAATCACTTTGATCTCATTTTGTGAAATTATTGCATAGCCCTATATAGATATCCCCCCTAGGTCTTGTTCTGCGTCAAATTGGTATCAGAGCCTAATTTAGGCATTGCATGTTATGTAATGATAAGACATTTAGGCCAAAGATGGTTTCTGACTTGTTGCAAGAACTTGAGTCAATATATGTGACCAATTCATTGCACAACCACCAATAAGATGCCAGGTTTGTTGCATTAGATTTTAGGGTTGACGTGATGACAATAGGATCAATGTACTAGAGGCTAGAGCCACGCTACAGCAACATTGACTAGAGGTCCCTCTTGCACATCAAGTTGATGTCCATGACTATTGAGAGTCAATAAGGGACTTTTAGTCCCACATCGGAATATGTAGTTTGTAGAGGAGCTAGACTCCCTATAAGTAGTGAAGTAGTCCATCAATAAAATCAATCAAACTATTATTTCTACATGGTATCAGAGCCATAACTCTCTCTCTCTCTCTCTCCACAAAAAAAAAAAATATTTTCCCCCCTCCCCAAGCCGTCGACCCGCTCCAGCCCCCCCGACCCCACGCTGCCTCCTGCCCCACCGCTGCCGACTCCCCTCCAGCACCGCCCCCCCCTCCAACATCCATGCCGCACCCCGCCCCCCCTCCCTGCCGCACCCACCCCCATCCAGCAGTACCCCGTCCCCCCCTCCTCCCTCTCAGCAGCACCCCACCCCGCCCCCTCCTCCCTGCCGCACCCCGCCCCCCCCCCCATCCAGCCGCAATCCGCCCCCCCATCCTGCAGTACACCGCCCTCCCCCCTCCTCCCTCTCCCTCTCTCGACATGGAAATCCTAACCCTAGCCTCTCTTGACATGGAACCCTAACCCTAGCCCTAGCAGCCCCATCCAAACCCTAACCCTAACCCTAGCTGTCCAAAAAAAAAGAAAAAAAAAAGAAAAAAAGAAAAAAGGGGCGTATTTCGAGGACAGATGGCTGCTAAATGCTTTATTTGCACCTTCTGATCCTCGCTTACGCCGTTTGGAACTAACAAATGCTTTATTTGTTATTCTTCTTCACATCGGGATCTCTACGGAGACTGATCATGTCTTCTCTGGTGTCCTGACGTGTTCACTTTATATGCGCGTGCCGGTGCTGGCAAAGTTAGTAGCGCATTCGTAAAGTCTGTGACGTCAAAGAAGACGACGAAGTTGGGGAAGTTGCCGACTCCGACGTCGAAGAAGCCGACGACGCCGCCGAATAGGGTTCACAGTTGAAGAAGCCATGGATTCGATCAGTGGCAAACTGACGGCCGAAGAGATGAAGGCCTTGGTTGATGATATCTTATCAAAAAGATTAACCGAGGCAACCCCACGTGTGATTCATACTGATGTGGATCCATCACATTACAAAATGGGAAAATTGGAGAAGCTGGAGACGAAGTTGGAAGGAACGTCCAACTACTTGAAGTGGTCGTGGCAGACGATGCGAACACTGAAGGGACGTAGCTTGGTTGGCTATGTCACTGGCCAAGCCAAAGCGCCTGCCGATCACTCCGCCAAGGAGTTTGCTGTTTGAGCGATTGTCAACAACGTCGTGGCTGGATGGTTGACTGCCTCGTTAACCGACCAGGTGTCGGACAATGTCGAGGCAATGGAGGCTGCTGCGATATATGGCAAACTCTAAAAGATATGTACTCCGGCTCCGGCAATCCTATGCGAGTCTTTCAACTGCGAGATGAACTCGATAGGGTGGCCCAAGATGAACGTACCATCTCTGAGTACGCGGCCCTGTTGAAGAAGTACTGGTCTGATCTGGATCATTATGATCCCCTTGGGATGGAATATGCACAAGTCGAACCGGCATTCACGAAGTACTTCCAGACGTTCCTGGCTTATATTTTCCGGCTGCGTATGATAAAATTCCTGAAGGGACTACACCCTGTATTTGAGCAGAGACGGAATATCCTCCTTTTCCAACCCACGCTTTCGACCTTGGAAGAAGCTATAGCCGTCATGACACAGGAGGAAGCTCGACTGAAGTTGATGCCCAACAAGGGCTCCTACCAGGGGGAGCAAGCCGCAGTTGAAAAGTCTGCCCTTGCTGCCTTCAATCAACCTCCATCTGTGGGTGGTGTTTGCCACAATTGTGGTGACTCCGGACATTACATCCGATTTTGTCCAAAACCCTTGCGCAATCAGTCTAATGATCGAGGACGGGGTCGTGGAGGCCGACGTGGTAGTAGAGGAGGATATGGTGGTAGAAGGGGCGGACACAAAGCAAATCTGGCGGAGGAAGGGAGAGAGAATCAACTGGCTGAAATAACCCCACTTGAGCGGGAGTTCCTTGAGAAGTTGCGAGGCACAAAGCTGGGTTCGGCCGACAGTCCTGGGGCGTCTTCGACCTTGGGAGATCATCTCACTTGCTTTGCCCAAACCAGCACCGGTGATTCTGTACGTGCTCTTGCATCTGTCCATCAGCCAGGATGGATTATGGACTCTGGGGCATCTCGCCTTGTCACGGGGTCCCGTGGTGCGTTTCAGGACTATACTCACCTACTATTGCCAGAGAGTATTCAGACCGCTGATGGTACATCCAGCCCTGTAATTGGTAAAGGCACTGTCGCATGCACCCCTTCCATCACTCTAACCAATGTCTTACATGCTCCGTCTTTTCCTGTCAATCTTCTATCGATTAGTGCTATTATACTTGATCTTAACTGTACTGTTTCCTTTGACATTCCTACGGTGACTTTTTAGGAGAAAGGGACAGGACGACGACTTGGGACTGGCACATGGCATAAGGGGCTGTGGTATTTAGACATGACTGGACAACGCATTGGCATCCTTGGTAGCAGACGCACCACCAGAAGCTTCCTGTCACAGTGTTGAAGCCGACTTGCTACTCCACCACCAGCGTGTCGGTCATTCTTCTTTTAAAGTTATTAGTCGAATGTATCCGTCCTTATATCAAAGGGCTAATAAAGAGAAGTTATTTTGTAATGCTTGTGAGTTGGAAAAACATACCAGAAGCTCGTATGTGAGCACGGAGAATAGGAGTTCAGCTGCTTTTGACATGATACATTCGGACGTCTGGGGTCCTTGTCCTACAACCGGAATTAACGGCTTTCGATGGTTCGTCACCTTTATTGACTGTTATACCCGCGTGACATGGGTCTACCTTATGAAGAATAAAAGTGACGTCCTTGAGGCCTTTCAGGACTTTCATCGACGGGTGGACACACAATATGGTGCTAAAATTAAGTATTTTCGGTCAGACAATGGGACGGAGTATACTAATAAGCGGGTTGCTGAGTATTTTTCCAATCATGGAATACTTCATCAAACATCATGTGCTTATACTCCGGCCCAAAATGGTGTGGCGGAACGAAAGAACAGACACCTGCTGAAAGTCGCACGGACGATGATGTTGGCTATGAATGTCCCGAAACACTTATGGGGGCAGACTATTTTGACGGCCTCTTATCTCATCAACAGAATGCCATCTCAAGTATTGGACTGGAAGACACCGTTGGAAATGTTTACTGGGGCAACTACATACACTGTTCCACCAAAGGTCTTTGGATGTGTGTGCTTTGTCCAAGATAATAGGCCAGACGTTGGCAAATTGGATCCTAGGGCAGTTAAATGTGTCTTCGTCGGTTATACGGCGACTCAGAAGGGTTATGCCTGTTGGAGTCCAGTCGAGCGGAAGATGTTTGTCAGCATGGACGTTACTTTCAGAGAACTCGAACCATACTATGGTTCGGATGAAGGTTCAGCATTTGGTGACACACCTAACACAGATGGAGTTAGATGTGAGGGGGAGATAATAAGTCCAAATGTGGTCGTCGGATCGGTTCCGTATCCGGTTGTAGAAAACTGGACGAAAGGGAGAGAGCACAGTGACTCAGATACAGAAAATGAAGAAGAAGATCCATATGTTACGCAGGGGGAGCAGCAGACAAGGGAAAAGGAGCTCCAAGTCTACAGAAGGAGACAACAGAAGTCCAGTACTGTGCCTATGCCGTGCCCTGTGCCTACTGTACCAAGTCTCTCGTCTACTCCTGCTCTAACTCCTGAAGATGTTGCCCCCGCACTGAATCATTCGAATTCTGATGCGGATCTCTCCGACTCGGATGGTATGATCTCTCCACCACCTATTGCTCCCTTAAGGAGATCTTCTCGCATCAATGCGGGTAAGGCTCCTGCTCGTTTTGATGATTACGAACATGACATTGCCAACTTCTTGTCTTATTCTAACATTTCTTCGAATTATCGAGCCTTCATTGCATCGTTAGACTCTACTTCGTTGCCCAAGTGTTGGCAGGAAGCAAAGAAAGATCCAAGGTGGAAAGCTGCAATGATGGAAGAACTTGGGGCACTGGAGAAAAATAAGACATGGGAGCTGGTTCCATTACCCAAAGGAAAAAAAGCTGTGGGATGCAAATGGGTGTACACAGTGAAAGAGACGCCAGAAGGAAAAGTAGAGCGGTACAAGGCGAGATTGGTTGCAAAAGGATTCACACAGTCATATGGAATAGACTATGATGAGACATTTGCTCCAGTAGCAAAAATGAGCACCGTGAGAACTCTGATCTCCATTGCAGCGAACTATGGGTGGAAGCTGTACCAGCTGGATGTGAAGAATGCCTTTCTTCATGGGGACCTGCAAGAAGAAGTATACATGGAGCTCCCGCCTGGGTGCTACGCGACGGAATCAAACGGAGGGACGTCGCAAGGAAATGTGTGTAAACTGAAGAAGTCACTATACGGGCTCAAGCAATCTCCTCGAGCCTGGTTTGACAGATTCAGAAAGGCTGTTACAGGCATGGGATACCGTCAAACAAATACAGATCATACGGTCTTCCTCCAGCATGCAAGAGGCCACATCACTATACTTGCTGTATATGTGGATGATATAGTGATCACAGGTGATGATGAAGTCGAGATCACTAAGCTGAAGTCAAAACTCGCGAAGGAGTTTGAAGTGAAGGATTTAGGAGCGATGAGGTACTTTCTAGGTATCGAGGTGTGTGAAGGCGAACAAGGAATTGTTCTCTCACAGAGAAAATACATACTAGATCTGCTGAATGAGACAGGGATGCTGGGATGCAAAGCAGCGGTCACTCCAATTGACCAGAAGTGCAAGTTGGGAGCAGAAGCAGGAGAGCCCGTTGATCGTGAAAGATATCAAAGACTTGTAGGGAGATTAATTTATCTGGGACACACTCGTCCTGATATCTCATTCGCGGTGAGTGTAGTGAGTCGCTACATGCATGATCCAAGAAAGGGTCATATGGAAGCAGTATTTCAGATCTTGAGGTATCTGAAAGGAACGCCGGAAAAGGGGCTATGGTTCAAGAAGAATGGACGCATAGAAGTTGAGGGATACTGTGATGCAGACTGGGCGAGCTGCATAGATGACAGAAGGTCTACCACGGGATACTGTGTTTTTGTAGGAGAAAATTTGGTCTCATGGAGAAGCAAGAAACAGTCTGTGGTAGCACGGTCGACAGCTGAAGCAGAATACAGAGTAATGGCTCTGGGAGTGTCAGAGTTGCTGTGGGTAAAAGCGTTGCTGACAGAATTGAAGCTAGACAAGGGAGCACCATTACGTCTTCTGAGCGATAGTCAAGCTGCAATAAGTATAACTAACAATCCCGTTCAGCACGACAGAACGAAGCACATCGAGATTGATCGATTCTTCATCAAGGAGAAGCTGGAACAAGGGATACTGAAGATTGACCATGCCCGCTCAGAAGAACAAGTTGCAGACTGTCTGACTAAGGGTCTTAGTTCATTAAGTCTGTCGAAGCTATGTAACAAGATGGGGATGATCAATATCTATCGTCCATCTTGAGGGGGAGTGTTGAGAGTCAATAAGGGACTTTTAGTCCCACATTGGAATATGTAGTTTGTAGAGGAGCTAGACTCCCTATAAGTAGTGAAGTAGTCCATCAATAAAATCAATCAAACTATTATTTTCTACAATGACCCTCCTGTTAAGGATGATCATGGGCTACGAGATTTTGTGACTACCAACCCTCCTGTTAGAGACGATTCTAGGAACGAGCAGATAGAATCCCTGATCATCTCACTGGAAATGCCCTTGTGGGACTGTTTCCATAGTTTCTGACCCTATTAGAGACAATCATAGACCTAGAAAGGATGACATCACTACGAAGGTTAAGATAAAGGCCCCATCTTTTGATGGCAAGTCGATCCTTAAGTTTCTACCAATTGGTTTGCCAACTTAGATTATTACTTTGAATAGTATGATATGAGCGACAATAATAGGACTGTAGGATTAGGTTTGCTAAGATAAAGTTGATTGGAGAAGCTAGGATTCATTGGTCGTCCATAGAGAAGAACCAAAAGAAAATAGGTAGAGACAACATCACGACATGGTTCGAGATGATAGAGCTACTTAGAGATCTGCGGAAGACCTACAAAGATCAGCTCATAGACTAATTATATGTTCGTCTAGGAAGCTTATTTATGCATGAGTACATTGCGGGATTTGGCAAATTGTTGGTCAATTACATTGCGAGATTTGACAAATTGTTTGTCCATTATAACGTGATCGAGGAACCCCATATCACGTTGCCTTGCTTTCGATCAGGATTAAGAACTGAGATAAAATCTGGGTTGCTTCAAGCCCAGGAGGATCCTATAGAGGCCTATTAGTTTGCTACAAGGATAGAGTCGTTCTGAAGGTCTCCACCTATAAGAAATCCTACAAGGCCCCGTTTAAAAATACTTGAAACCACAAGGTCCACAACTACTGCCAACAAGCAAAAATCCAAAATCATGTACCTCATTTTCATTTAGGTGCATACATGTAATACCCTCGGGTGGGGAGATTGTCGTCGTACATACATCTTGCATACCTTCTTAAAGGTAAAGGATAAGTCCTGCAAATTATTGGAGGCCGTGTAACGAAGTTGCCATGACAACCACAGATAGGATTGGTCTTAAGGCCGAGAAATAGCTAAAGCCTTATAACGTCACTTGGGTTGACAAGACATCTTTGTGACCCAACAATGTTTGATGAAAGTATAATTATCTCCTTATTACGAGGATGGTATTAGGTGAGACATTTTACCCATGGATGTCGCATGTGTTTTATTAGGGAGATCATGGCTCTTTTATATGGACTTACCAACTTTGGAAGGTGGGACAATTTTAGCATTTAAATTCAAAGATAAGAATATTGTATTGAAACCTTGAAAGCCTACAGAGCCCACAGGTGGGTCACAGTCCAAAGCAAGCAAGAGGCCTTTACATATTTTGAACAAGGGCCAACTCCTCAAGGAGAGTAAAAAGGAGGGTCATTGTGTACTATTTAGGTGCTAATGTCGCACGTATGAGTGAGCCTTTGGATATCACCCTTCAGGTTCCTCCAGTCTAGTTGATTATAGTGACGAACTACCGGATAAGTTACCTGATGAACTGTCTCCCTCAAGAGACATCCAGTTTGCCATAGAGTTAGCGTCGAGGACTACATTGTTAATCTACTGCATAATAGGAAGAATCGCACTGAGCACATGAGATAAGATGAGGGATGGATGTGTTATTGCAGAAGGGATCTATTATAAAGAGCTTGAGCCTTTAGATATCTTCTCGAAGATTGATCTGCGGAGTGAATATCACCATATTCGTCTTCATGAAGTTGATGAATGGAAGACTGGTTTTAAGATAAAGAATAGGCTATATGAGTGGTTAGTCATACCTATCAGTTTATATGTTCCTTCTAGTACATTTATGAGGGTGATGACTCGGGTTTTGCTTCCTTAGACAAGTCTGTAGTGGAGTATTTCATTGACATCCTAACTTCTAGTTGTACCCTAAAGGACCATATTCATCATTGAACTCGGGTTTTAGACGTTCCCTGGAAGAAGAAGCTCTATGTCAATTTGAAGTGTGCATTTGTGTCTTCATCTGTTAGCTTTTTTGGTATCTTCTCGAGTGAGGGCGTCCCCGCAGAACATGATAAAGTTAAGGTTATTAGAGATTGGCCTACTCCTAGGACTATTCATGAGACCAGGAATTCCATGGATTGACTACATTCTACAAGAGTTCAGTCAAGGAATTTGTACCATTATGGCTCATATTACTAATTGCCTTAGAAAGGGGAGTTTATATGGATTAAAGCTGCTAAGAGAGCATTCGAGAAAACCAAAGAGAAGTTCATCACAGCTCCGGTCCTTCTTCTCCCTGATTTCTCGAAAGTTTCTTCTCCCTGATTTCTCGAAAGTCTTCGAGATTGAATGTGATGCATCTGGAGTACGTATTGTTGGTGTGTTGAGCCAAGATGACCATCCTATCACTTCCTTTAGCAAGAAGTTGAATGAGGCTTGAAAACATTACTCTACTTATGACCGAAAGTTTTACACTATAGTGCAGAAAACATGAAGCAATTTTTCTCTCAAAAGTACCTGATTATATGATGTCTCCCTCATCAGCTTGAATAGACAAAGATGAACCCTGTATAAGAATTTCATTTCTGCTATCCCAATAGCTTCATCTAACCTTTCAGCTGAATGTGGCATTCCTTAATTCCTAGATAGGCTCTCATTCATTGGCACACGTACAACATCCTTACAAAGGTTTTTGCACAGAAGTTCCTAATAGTTAGACTGATTCTGCTAACCTAATTGCAATTCCAGATCCCTCTCGAAAGGGAAAATATGTTATTCCAAGCCTATAATGGACCTTACTGATCAAACAGCCCCCATCAAGTCCCTAGCCTTTAGATAAGATGCTAACAAAGTAATGGCAAGATATCCAATTGGTCATTAATTACTCTCAAGGCCTCAATCTTGTCATTGTTGTCAATTCCTCACAAACATACAGTTTTTCATTTAAGAGGCTGTTTTTCCAAAATCTCCAAGGAAGATACCTTTGATTGGAAAAACAACCAGTAGCTGCACCTCTGTTGGTATTATAACTGATAAAATCATTTTTTTAGGCCATGTCTAATAGTCTCTGCCTCCATTGAGATAGTAGAGTAAGTCACAAGTTTGAAGAGGTATGTAAAATTATAAATAGGTATCGCCTTATGTAAGACCATTTTACTGCAGAAGAAAACTCGTGAGAAACCAACAACCACAGCAAAATGGATGAAGTTGGTAGTCGATTCCTAAATCTCTTCCAAGTCTCACGGAACATCATACGTTGAGTATGTGCAGCAAGAGAAAACTGTTGTCATTGTCACATTCTCTTCTAGATCTACCTTCAAAGTTCAAACAAACACTTCTTCTACAGGCCATTGACATAAAGTACATCAACAAGACAACATGTCGAGAGATTAAATCTGAGATCATTGAGTGGCCTGCATCATGTTGTATAGCTCTCTAACATAGACACTAGCTCTTCTATCGACTCCAGTAATTTATTTACTAGAACATAAGAACTTGGACGTGATAAATTATTAACAGTTACTGCAGCAAAAGAGACCTGGATGTCAACTTTCATAATTTATTAGTGTCTGATAAACATCATGTTGTATGCATTTCTATTTTGTACATTGTTTTGACTAAGACAGATAGGAAACAGTATAATAAATTAAGTTCCACAAGGTTACCCACCAGTATGTCAATTAGTGGAGAAGCGTGAAGATGAGGCATCAGATAAAAATTAATGTCTAAACTTGCATTGGTTAGTTACCTGAACATGTTATCATCTTGCACTTATATTAATGTTCTTTCCACTAAAGCTTGCAAAAATACATTAAGCTATAAATTTTCCTGTAGAGCATGTCAGTCGCTAGAACAAGAGACTGCTGTGTTCCTTAGATGTGTAAGACAAATAATAATAGCGTAGATTTTCTGTAAAATAAATGAAATTGTTTCCAGAAGCAGAAAGGGATAGAATATGAATAAATCACTGAAGCAAGTCCATACCTTCTTCAACAACTGAAGTTGTATTTACATTCTTCACTGGTACGGTTTCCTGGAGAAACAAAACGCTTATATTTTGCATGAAAAAGAGAGTAAGAGTTGTGTACTTTACGAACAATAGAACTGAATGACATACTTCGTAAGAGTCGAGCTTTCTTTTCTTGATAGCGCTTTTTGGATAGCTATGCCTTGATGAGGCAGCTTTAGACACCAGAGAACTGCCAAGAACACCTCTGTCTTCTTCATGTGCAAATTGTTCCTGATTTTGATTATGATTATCATTCTCACAAGATGAATGATTATCATTTTCACAAGATGAATTATGAAAAAAATAGGAACTCTTTGTAGGAATTTTTCTGGTTGATAAGTTTATATTGCCATCAGCAGCATCCATTCCAGAGCTTCCGTATTCATTTGCATCTGATTCAGAGATGCAGCCATATTTGTTATGCAATGTAAAAGCTGGATGAAGGGATCTGTGTTCTGATTCCAGCTGTGAAGGTTGTGGTGAACTAACAATGTTCTCTGTCATGATTGTGATATGATCCCATAAACAAAAAGACTACCAGTTAGTTTCTGACGTTGTAGCTGAATAGGAAATCTGAAACTTACCACGTGAAGGCAAGTCCATAGTATTATTGCCTCTACTAGATAATGCACCTTCAGTCTGATTTAAACAAAAATATGTATATATCAGCTCCACCATCATAAGTCTATTAATTGAATTCCTCATGGAAGCTTGTAAGTAAAGACCATTAACATTTGACAAAACTAGTATCTTTGGTGAAAGATTACCACCTAGGTCTCCTGAAAGAAGCAGGGACCCTTCATTATGGTTTATGACATAAGTAGCTTCTTCTGCTGAACCAGGTGAATCAGACTCGAGACTACTGGAGCTGGGAGAAGACTCGGTTGGCAACATACGTTTAGGCATAACTTTTGGAGCTCTGAACTTCCTCTTTGCTTCAATTGATGCTAAGCCTTTATAATTGTTAAAGAATTAAAAAAGTACTCAGATGACTTCTTTTTTGAACTGTGTCAAATATGTAAGCATATGTCAAACTACTTTTGGGTGCTCAACAAGATTATGTAGAAAAAACAGTCATAAATTTTCTAGTAATGAAATGGTGATCCCTAGTTCATAGGTATCCGTAAGGAAAAGATTTTATCATCACCATCATCCAAGCCTTTTCCCATCAGAAATGGGATCGACTGTGGAACATAAGAAAGCTCCAGATTTGACAAAGGTTTATGACTGGCTGTCAACCCAACGTCAAACTTCTATGTTGATGCCAAATCCCTAGCCAAGGTAGTTATGAGCATGAGAGGGCAATGCCACAAAACCTAGGTGAGCAGTTGGCAAATAGGTAGACCTACCTTTTGGATTGCATTTAAGCTCATGCAACCAAGGAGCACCCTCCAAGTTCCCCTAGACTGTAAAGAGTCTAGATGAAGAGGTAAGATGATACAATTTGCTATAGAAAATTGCATTGATCTCCATGACATATTACGCCAAAGAGTGAAGGAATGACAATCCCAAGTAAGGAAAAGATGTGATGAATGATAACATAGAGCAAGTTATTGTTATAAGCCAAGAAAAAACAATGGGAATGAAATGAAAACCAAACAATATACTACAAGCACTTAAACATCCCAGAAAAATCATGTAATCAGGAAGACATCTCGCTTAATCAACATACTGTCGATAAAATATGCATGAAAATGGGCATTCCCATGTTGATTTGTGAAGAATAAACTGAAATTCAGTTTACAGTTTATTATGTTCAGCCGAAAGAACCAAGGGAAAAAAATTGTGTATGGGGTGAAAGATACCAAGAAATATATCCAAGCTCACTTTGGATTATAGTGAATAGAACAGCTTTAAGAAAACAAAATATTGACTATAAAGTTGAGTGGAGACGTTAATATGGAGCAAGTGCATGACTAGAATCAACCATAAACTTAAGCACATTTAGACAAATTAAATACTCTGATGCAGGTTTTCTCAACCTGATTAGCTTCATTGACTTGGAAATTTTACTTCTGCATCAGCAACATCAAGATAATAGATATTTCAAAGTTTTTTTTTTTTTTCCATTTTCACTGAGAATAAAAGAAGTGGAAACTTATTTAAGAGGATACAGAAGTAAATTGTCAATACATTCTTCTGCACGGGTAACTCTAGTTTTTTCTTTGCACTCGTACTCAGAAACTCTTTTACAGAATATGTTCTCTCAAGCTTTGTCTCTATGCATGTTTCCTTCACCTGTTAAGGAGAAGTCCACAATATGATCAAGGGCTGATTCGGCTGAATGAATCACAATATAATCACCGGATTCGCCATAGTACTTAAAAGACATTCTGATGTGAAAGAAAAATGAGATATAAGCAGAAAAAGGAAAGAAACGAGAGAAATCAGAATGGAAGAACAATAGTATTGTTGATATATGTGTTAAGTGTTATTGGGCTTTAGTCCCACATTACCTAGAATGATAGGAGAGGAGGCTAGCCTCTCCTATATATATGTAGTGTCTATTGCAATAATAATCACTTAAAATCTCTACATGGTATCAGAGCCTAAACTTGCTTAGAATACCGTCAGAGCCACCCTCTCCACACAAACCCTACCCCTAACCTCGCCCTCCCATTCCCCCCCTCCACGCCGCCCCTGCCGCTGCAGCTACTGCACCGCTGCTCTCGCTGCCGCTGCAGCCGTTGCTGAGCCACTGCGGCTGCGGCTGTGCCGCTGCCACTGCTGCGCCACTCCCGCTGCCGCTACAGCCGCCGCTGAGCCGCTGCGGCTGCTACTGCCGTGGGTGCCTCCGTGTACACCACTTTTAGGGCTCCTACTGTGTAGGTAAGCCTAAACTTGAGATTTATCTCATCTGTGACACTTACGGTGTAGGTAAGCCTAAACTTGAGATTTATTTCATCTGTGGCACCTACAGTGTAGGGAAACCTAAAATCGTTCTTGAAGATTTATCTCATATGAGATTCTCAAGGAGATGCCGATGATGTCTAGATCCAATGAAACCAGACATATTCGGATTTAGAAGAGGACGACGAGGACAAGCGTGAGTCGTGGATCAAATGTGACGTGATCGAGAAGAAGCATCGATGGAGGCGATCCTCAAGAAGCTGGATGCTGACGATGTGACGACGTTGATGAAGTTGATAAAGGTGTCGGCTGGTGATAGCACGACACGAGCGCCGCCAAAGTTAGAATTACCCTCCATCGATCTGAAGTTGGATGGACCAGCCACCTATATGAGTTGGTCACGGCGGGTGAGAAGAACCCTTGCAGGAAAGAACTTGGAGGGATTCTTGACGGGCGAGAAGACAGAGCCGGAAGAGGGCTCGACAGGACGCGACGAGTGGAAATCCACTCATATGGTGATTTAGCGACAATCACGCCAACACTGCTGGGACATCGACTCCAACCACCTCGGGGGTAACATCACATACTATGCCAGTACAAGCACAGGTATACCTACTCATGACCTTACATCTACCCACAAATCAGGAAGTATAAATTGGATAATTGACTCTGGGACATCCCACTACCAAAATACAGTCAATTAGCGACGGCACATTAGCGACGGATTCTTTCCGTCGGCGTTAGCGACGGATTTGCGATACATAACCGACGGAGCACCGACGACAAGCCGATATATTTTTTATTTTATTTCAAGGGAAGAAAAGGTCGTACATCCGTCGCTAGGACGTCGGAGATATAGCGACGGATACGTGGCCGTCGCTATGCAGTCAACTATTTGGCGGGAATTGTTGCAAGAAGTGGCGGAACAATTCTTCGACTATGTAGCGACGGATAGTCCGTCGGCAAGTATCAAAAAGAGCGACGGACTAGCGACGGATATTGTCCGTCGCTAGTCCGTCGCTAAATATACGACCCAGACTTCAATTGAAACGACGGGAAGAACTTTTCATTCCCCCCAAATTTCACTCTCTCTCCTCTCTCAATCTCTCTCCGCGGCTTCCTCTCCTCTCTCTCTCTCAAAGGTGATCGGCGGCGTCCTCTCCTTTCTCTCTTCCGAAGGTAATCCCCTCTCTCTCTTTCGCGGTGGTCGGAGGAGCAGCTAGGGCGGCAGGGGCGTCGTGGGCTGGGGGGTGGCGGGGGAGGCATTAGCTGCGGGGGTAGGGGAGGCGGGGGCCGGGGGGGCTGGTGGGGGAGGCGTTTGGCTGCGGGGGGCGCGGAGGAGGCGTTTGGCTGCGGGGGCGGGGGAGGCGGGGGGCGGGGGGGGGGGGGGGGGTTGGCTGCGAGGGTGGAAGAAGCTGGGGCTAGGGAGATGGGGGCGGGGAGTGGGGGGGGGTGTTGGCTGCGGGGGCGGGAGAGGCAGGCTTCTAGCAAGGGCTCCATTGTGATTGTCTATGCAAAATTTTATAAAACAGTTTTATTTTAATTATTATAATTGTTTCTTTCAATTTACAAAAAAAATATAGAATTGTTAAAGAATCGTGTAGTATATTACTAATTGTCTACAAATTAAGGATGATATATAAGTTACAATAATCATTAAAAGGATTTAGTTCACGAGGGCACAATGTGTAATCGCAGCATAGTGATTGAGCAAACACTAGGAAATAAATAATGGTATCGCGGGATACAACAAATGAGAATGATCAGAGTAGAAAAGAAACAATGGTTATATGGTTTAGTGTGAAGACGTTATCTACTTGATAGGTAAGAAGGTTCGTGAAAAACTTAGATACAAAAGAGAGATTTACATATGGTTTTAATTGACTTATAAAGTAATTAGGATTGTGTCCCGACTGCGGTTTGTAAAAGAAACATCTGTGAGTAGCGGTCATAGGAGCTTGTCCGTTTTTGATGTGGTACACTCTGATGTCTGGGGGCCTTGTACTATACCTATGAATGGTTACAAATATTTTGTTACCTTCATAGATTGTTTTTCTCATACTACTTGGCTATATTTGATGAAAAATAAGAGTGAGGTCCCCTCCTATTTTCGGAAATTTTACAAACATGTCCAGACTCAGTACAAGGCAGTGGTGAAGGTACTGAGGTCTGACAATGGAACAGAGTACACCAACAAGACACTTGCGGAATACTTGTCTGTCCAAGGGATACGGCATCAGATCATCTGTGCATATATACCAGCACAGAACGGAGTAGTGGAAAGGAAGAAAAGACACCTCCTGGAAGTAGCGAGAAGTATGATGATAGACATGAATGTCCCACAGAGTCTATGGGGATATGCAGTGTTGACAGCAGCTCAACTGATCAACAAGATGCCTTCGAAGGTGTTGGGATGGAGGTCTCCATGCGAGATGCTGCAGGAAAATAATAGTGGGATGCTCCCACTAAAGGTGTTTGGCTGTGTATGCTTCGTAAAGGACAACAGATCGTCGGTAGGAAAGCTTGATCCTCGATCAATCAAGTGTATTTTATGGGCTACTCGAAAACTTAGAAGGGCTACGTATGCTGGAGTCCAGTAGAAAAAAAGAAATTTGTAAGTATGGATGTTCACTTCAGAGAACATGAGCCATACTACCGTCAGAAGGGAAACCCAAATATCTCGCATGATACTGCAAGTATGAGGCAAGAGGGAGAGTTGTTGGGAAGTATTTTGACTGATCTCGGAGTATGGCTTGGAGGAACAAATAGGGCACAGGAAGGTGAAAAGGGAGAGGGGGAGAAAATAAGAGGTATTAGGCCCACAGCTCAGAGGAAGATACTTACCTATAGCAGGCGAGAGAAGCAACTTACAAAACCAGTTCCTACATTGCCAGTGCTAAGTCCCTTGCCTGCGCCCGTCTTGACTCCTGAGACACCTACACCACCACCTTCCCCTTCAGGTGATATCCTTCATTCTCCTTCTCCCCAACCATCATCAGTATGGAGGTCCACTCCCAGCAATGCGGGAAAATCTTCTGATAGATATGGTTGAAACCTTGCTAAATTTGTCTCATATGATCATATCTCTTCTTCTCATGGAGCTTTTATTGCATCATTGGATAGTGAGACTGACAGAAGGGAATAGAGCAATCGGATAAAAGTGGGTTTTCACTGTGAAGCAGAACCCAGATAAACAGGTTGAGCGCTGCAAAACTCGACTGGTGGCAAAAGGATACAGTCAGACGTATGGCATCGACTATGACGAGACCTTTGTACCAGTGGCGAAGATGAGTACTGTCAGGACCTTGATCTCTCTGACAACCAATGGAGGATGGAAGCTAGACCAACTGGATGTGAAGAATACATTTTTTCATGGGAATCTAGTGGAGGAGGTGTACATGGAGATACCACCAGGATTCGGCACCAATCAGACAGAAGGCAAGGTCTGCAGGCTGAAGAAGTCCCTCTATGGACTGAAGCAGTCTCCTCGAGCGTGGTTTGATAGGTTCAGGAGAGCAATGATAGGGATGGGATATCAGCAGATCAATGCTGATCATATTGTGTTCTTCAGACGAAGTGGAGGCCACATCACCATGCTTGCGGTGTATGTGGATGATATAATTATCACAAACGATGACGAGCAGGAGATCGCCCAACTCAAGGGAAAGCTTGGCAAGGTGTTCGAGGTGATGCCCTCTTCGATACTTCCTTGGGATTGAGATTGTTCGAGATACAGAGGGAATTGTTCTTTCTCAGAGGAAGTACGCACTAGACCTGCTCACGGAAACATGGATGATGGGATGCAAACCAGCTACGACACCGATAGACCAGAAGTTCAAGCTAGATGCTGAAGCCGGAGAACCAGTTGACCGGGATAGATATCAGAGATTGGTGGACAAGCTGATCTATTTGAGCCACACACGTCCAGATATATGCTTTGCAGTTAGTGTGGTGAGCCACTACATGCATGACCCTCGAAAGGGTCATATCGATGTAATATACCAGATTCTTAGATACTTGAAGGGTGTCCCTAGAAAGGGACTGATGTTCAGGAAGAATAATCATATAGACATCGAGGGCTACTGTGATTCTGATTGGGCTAGTTGTGCTGATGACAGGAGATCTACCTCGGGATACTGCGTCTTTTTAGGAGGCAACTTGGTCTCTTGGAGGAGTAAGAAGCAGTCAGTGGTAGCTAGATCGACAGCTGAAGCGAAGTACAGAGCTATGGTCTTAGGAGTTGCAGAACTGTTTTGGTTGAAGAATATGCTTGTGGAGCTGAAGCTGGATCAAGGAGCCAAGATGAAGCTGTGGTGCGATAACCAGTCATCTATTAGTATTGCCAACAATCCAGTACAGCATGACAGGACCAAACACAACGAGATCGATAGGTTCTTCATCAAAAAGAAGTTGGTTAGTGGACTACTGGAGCTAGGCCACGTTCCAACAAAGCATCAGGTAGCAGACGAACTGACCAAAGGACTTAGCTCTGTGAGCATGATCAGAGGATGTGACAAGATGGGCTTAGTGAATATCTTTCGCCCATCTTGAGGGGGAGTGTTGGTATATTTAGTATGGGAATATATTATATTTAGTATGGGAATATCCTGAGGACATATTTGGTGTTGGTATATTTAGTATAGGAATATGTTATATTTAGTATGGGAATATCCTGAGGACATATTTGGGATGCCGGAATATGCCACAGGATATTCTATTGGATATTCCATTATGTAAAGGCTATATAAAGCCTATGAGACTCAATGAATAAAATCACTCAATTACAACACACCACCAGGGCACAATCAAAAAAGCGGTGCCGTTGTCGTGTCCGTGCAACTTGTATATATCGTAGGCAAGAAATTTCCAAAACCCTAGTAATGCTTACCGGTCCTCTTTTCAGACACCAGTGTCAATTTAGGGGCAGGGAAATTTACTAGAGCTGGATTTTTCGAATTACTTATTACTTTTGATGAACGACCAAAACCATATGTCGCTATATGCCCATTGTGATTGCCATATGAAGTAACAACGTGAATGTTAACAATTGTTAATGGCATTTTGTAAATTTGGTAACCCCATTTTTTGAATCAGGTTTGGCCCCTATATATCATAGCATAAGTGCAGGGGCAGAGCTGGACATTCCACTCTGCGGGAAAGTATATAACATAAACTCAAGATAAACAAAAAAAATCCAAAAGTTATTATAATTTTTAGCATTGTTTACAAAAAGAAATCTCGTTTGCAAAAAATTCACAACAATTTTCACAACCCATCTAAGGCCTCTTTGCGCTCTCATATTTTGGTAGCATTGCAGGATCTTTTCTTTGTCGATATTGTGGAACACATCTTTCTCAATATATATAACTAACTAGTCATTCATCCATTGATCTTCCATCGGTTATGCAGTCCATATTTTACAATCTTCATTGCTGAAAATGCTCTTTCAACCGATGTCGTTGCAACGGGTAAAAGCAAAACTAATTTCACAAGCAAGTATACTAATGGATATGCAAGATTCTTTTTTGTTTGAACTAGTTTCACCGCAAGGTCACCGATTTCCTTAACTTTTGAAAATGCATCACTACTTCGCATCATCAAGTGCCATAATCCAACATATTCTAATAGATTAAATTTAGCAAGATGAATTAGCTTGTCCTTATAAAATACAGAGAAAGAATCACTTGGATCTAAAGATGCCATACAAATAAGTAGCTCTATGTTTACCTCATTGAACCGATCGTTGAGCTCTAGAAGTTGCGAGTCTATCACTGTATAAATAAGCCAGCACGATAATGAAGTAGGTTAGTGTTTTGTTGAGCATTCCGTCGTGACCGCCCTCGCACTACGTATATATCATCCATATTTGGAACCACAATATGATTCTTTTCAGAGAAGGAAGAAACTTCAATTAGTAACTTTTCCCATCCATCACCCCTCATCATTTGTAGCCTTTGTTTGGATAAATTAACCAAGAACATTGCATTTACAATGTCTTGGTCTTTTCTTTGTAATGCCTGCGACAACTCCTTGTAATTTCCAATACACTTTTCATTAAATGCAAATTAAACAAAATTTCAAAAGTTGAACTACATCTAACAAAGCACATGTCTCACCCTTTTGCTCTGAATTAGTACCATTCCGTGAAACAATCTCAAGCACATCAATAATAGAGAACATAACAACCAAGGATATCAAGGTGCCATAATGCGAACCCCATCGAGTATCGTCCGCCCTTTGAAGACTAAATTACTTATTCAAACCACTCACAGTAGAAATTTCACCGGTTCTTACTTCTTAGTGCTTCTATGACCTTGCAACTTTGCACTTCTCTCAAAGTATCTCGACACTTGCAAGAACCTCCAACAACATCAAATTATTGATAGTATTAAAAAAAGACAATTTGACTGTGATTTTTTTGCAACTGGTAAAGGGGTAATTGAAGTTGATGGGCAAAGCATTGGACATATAAAGTATATGAATTTTCATTCAAGATGACAGTTTTGATACCATTAAATTGCCCTCTCATATTGCTAGCACCATCATACCCCTGTCCATATAACTTTGCAAGATTAATCCATGTTTCAAGAACAATGAATCTATCACCTTTCTTAGAGACGAGGAAGCCGTGGTGGAAATATGGACAGTGCCAATAAAACATTTAATGATTAGTCATTTTTTATTCACATCACGCAATAAAACCGCCATTTGCTCTTTAATGGACACATCCCGAGACTCATCAACAATAACAGAAAAGAAATCGTCCCTAAGGTCCCCTATCAATGCATTGGTAGTTTCAACTGCAGCAACACTAACAATATCTTTTTGGATATAATGATATGTCACTCTTAAACTTTTAGGGGCATTCTTCAACACAACCTTATTAATATCTTCTGTGATCATCAAGAAATTAGAGAAGTTCAAGAAAATTTTCTCGATTTGATGACTTATTAGATTCATCACGATCACATAAGGCTAATCCCTTACGTAACAAATATCTAACACAATCAATTGAGGCCATCAAACGAGTCCGATAATCCTTTCGTTTTTGTTTTGATTGCTTGAACAAAGAAGCTTAAATGTGTTGCTTTTGGTTCATCAAACTTACACACTTGCTCCCAGCTAGTTTGTGTTAACTGTATTTGGCATGAGTGCCAAATCTCTCTTTTTTCTTCGAATTAGTGAAACCTCTTGTTATGAAAGAATAAATACCTTTTTTTTTCTTCTCTCCAACATCAACTTTCATGAGATAATAACATAAACAAAAGGCAACATCTTTTTGAATGCTATACTCTAACCAACTACCAGACTCATCAAACTAATCTGGATTGAATCGGCACTTTCCTTTCCCATGTCTCTTTGTGGGAATTTATGGCCACGAGGTTGGTATGGACCTCTCTGCAAATAGGCTCTTTGAATTTCCTGACGTTGATTAGGATGATATTATGAAATTTCTTGTCGAAAATCTAGATCCGATGGAAGAATTTCTGAGTTGATGGAAGAGTTTCTGAGTTTATTTCAATGTGTCTATGTCTAGATGACTGTTGTCTTTCATCTTCATCACTACGATCCTTACTTTCTTGAGTAAGAGGAGGTGGCTCGAATCTTTTTAGTTTCACAATGAATTTATCAAATGCCATACCTAATCATGAAATTCAGCCCTTGTCAGCAAAAGTGATCACTGGATTCAGGATAAAATCCTAAATCTCCAAACAAAACAAGACAAACGAAAAAAAGAATGAAAAAGTTCAATTTTTAAAAAAACATAGAGATGATCAGTGGCATGAGGAGTATTGTGATCTGCCTGATTTTGACTAGGTTAAGGACTTGGTGAATATTGATGCCCTTGTCAAATGTCAAAACAATGAATTTATCAAGTGTCATACCTAAACCCTAATGATCACTTTTGGAGATTTATAAAATCTAAAATATCAAGTGTCATACCTAAACCCTAATGAATTCAGCAAAAGTGATCTGCCTGATTTCACAATGAATTTATCAAGTGTCATACCTAAACCCTAATGATAAAATTCTGCCCTTGTCAAATGTCAAAACAATACACATAATCAATTTATAAAATCTAAAATATCCAAACAAACCAAGACAAGTAAAAAAAAGAAAGAAGAGTTCAATTCTAAGAAAACAAAGAGAATATTGATGAGTTTTGATTCACAAAATTTCCAAATTAGAGAGAGGGAGAGGAGGGAGAGAGAAAGAGGAATAAGAAACTAACCTGATCAAACGGAGAAGGTGACGGCCACGCTCCAGCCGCCGCTGCCGGCGTCGCCATGCCGGAAACGACAAGGAAGTTGGGGTGACTGAGTTGGTTGACTTTTCATGTTTGTTAAGAATCAAGAAGCAAGGTATTTACACTACTCCTGGTATTTTGACTTGTTGCGTGCAACAAAAACTATTCTTCTCTTGCTAAGTTACAAGGATAATCTACTTGATTATTTTAGTTTATTAACATGTCTAGCTAGTTTTAAGCTCTGTACTTTCTAGATTGGAGGAAGCTTTGAAAAAGATGGAGTTTGAATCACTTTTTTAAAGTTCAAGTAGAACTAGCTGTGGCATGAAACTATAAGACCTGGTGCTTTGAGCGAGACATTTGTGTTAACTCACTAACAGGGACTGGCAAGACTCTGGCTTATGCTCTACCGATAGTTCAGAAGCTTTCAATTCGAAAGAAAAAATGTTTTCGTGCACTGGTGGTTCTGCCTACACGGGATTTAGCAGCTAAGGTCTGACAAGCTTATTTTTCTAGAAGTTCAATCATCATAACTTGTAAGCCTGTCAGAGTCAGTTTCTTCTTTCATAACTTTTGATTTAAACTTGGTGCATCATTAGTTTATGGTTATGATCTGGTAAATAAAAAGTGTTACATTAAGACAAACATCTACATATCCTGATCATGGTTCTATAGTCATAGGTACAGAAACATGAAAACATACAATTATGTATATTTGTTATCAAATATATGCTGAAGTACTGTCATACAAAGTAGACATACAGATCTATCTAGTATCTAATTGCAGCCTTTGTTGTATTTGAAGTAGATTTTTTTTGATAGTTTCTCAATCATATGTGCTTGTCACTAACATATCTTTCTTATTAATAATTACTTTTCCTCGTTTGTAGTAAGTATTACATGCATTAGATCTTATTCTTATATATAGTAGGAAAAATTATAGGCTTCACTGTGGAACTTTCATGTTCCAAAAGCGCCATTCTCCAACCATTAAAATATTAAAAGAGGTAGTTGTGTTATAGACTCCTGGCTCGAAAGCCTACAAACTTGACCCGAAGATCACACTCCCAGCCCGAAGGCCCGCACCTGTACCGCACTTGTATCGCACTCGCATTACATTGCACCACATCCACAACTGACCTGCACTATGGTTGCCCTCACATTAATTCTTCCACAGAAAATAAAATGTGCTTCCTCCATTGACCAAACCTGCAACCTTTTGTGGTGGGGGGGGGATCGATATGTCTCACTCTATCTAACCACTTGAGCTAGAGATCTTTGGCTATATGTGTGTGTGTGTGTGTGTGTGTGTGTGTGTGTGTGTATATACTTCAGACCGATCAGCTTATGCACCTTCACCAATAAAATCATCTCCAAGATCATTGCGAACCGCATGTCCACTCTTCTTCCCAAGTTAATCTTTGAGGAGCAAAGCGGCTTCGTCCCCGGACGAAACATCACCGATAACATCCTTCTCGCTCAAGAAATGATAACTTGCATGAAATTCCCGTTCAGGGGAGGAACGTCGCCATCAAACTCGACATGGAGAAAGCCTATGACCGGCTGGACTGGCAATTCAAGCTTCATGTTCCTCCATATTTTTAGTATTTTTCTCTCACTAGGGGTTACATCGGATGACTGATTCTCACTTCCCCCTTCTGTCAGGTTTGCCTTGTGCCCTCCGAGATAATGTCCTCTACCACCGACATAGCCTCCTCTGCCACCTCTACGCCCTCCACGGCCGCGTCCATGACCACTGGACTGGCCTCTCATAGGCTTCGTACAGAATCCGATGAAGTATCCTGGGTCTCCACAGTTGTAGCACCCTCTCCCTCCTGAAGGGTTTGGGTTAACAACTGCTAGAGCTGATTTCTCTCCCGGAGTGCTAGTGGTGCTGGGCATCAGCTTCAACCGTGATTCTTCTTGTGCCATAGCAGCAATGGCCTCCTTTAGTGATGGCAGTCTGAGTTGTGCGAGTAGCACATTCCTCCTTTGCTCAAATGCTGGGTTGAGCCCCTTCAAGAACTTCATCATCCTCTGTCGTGAGATATACTCCATGAACTTCTGTATTGTTTCGCAAATATTGGTTCGACTTGCTCATCTTCCACACCAATGGAATCATAGTGGTCGAGATCTGACCAATACTTCTTCAGCACAGCCGCATACTCGGAGATGGTGTGATCTTCTTGGACCACCTTACCAAGTTCATCCTACAGTTGAAGACTCTTATAGGGTTGCCCGTCCCTGAGTACATGTCCTTTAGCGTCATCCAAATATCATCGGCTTCCTTCATTGCTTTTACGTTGTCCGACACTTGGTCGGTCAAGGAGGCTGTTAACCATCCAGCTACAACATTGTTGACGATCTCCCACACAGCAAACTCCCGTGAGGAGTGATCTTCAAGTGCCTTAGTTTGGCCATTCACATAGTCCACC
The DNA here is from genome assembly GCA_029216955.1 of Iris pallida. Classification (NCBI taxonomy): domain Eukaryota; kingdom Viridiplantae; phylum Streptophyta; class Magnoliopsida; order Asparagales; family Iridaceae; genus Iris; species Iris pallida. The sequence goes on from JANAVB010001800.1 coordinate 3,936,907, forward strand.
AAGCCTCTTGCCTTCAGAGTCCGCATCGCCTGACGCCACCACTTCAAATAGTTGGAAGTACCCTCCAACTTTACTTCCAGCTTCTCCAATTTTGCCATTTTGTATGATGAAAGATCTACATCTGTGTGTGCAGGATGGGAACTAGTCTCGGTCAGTCTCCTGGAGAAGAGATCGTCCACCAAAGCCTTCATCTCTTTGGCCGTCAGCTTGTCGTAGATCATCTCCATCATCATCTTCTTCTCCTCTTCCATCAACAAGGTAGATCAAGACCGTCTGCACCTTTGGTCACCATCCTCTCTACATCTATTGTTCCTCCTTCAGCGGTAGCGACGTCTCCGAGAGCCGCTCCTCATGTCCCATGCAGGATTGCGACTGGAGGTCGCATGGCAGGACGAGAAAGAAGGGGGGTCACTGGACGAAGAGGGGGGTGGGGCGACAGTGGGGCCGGCGGTGCTGGCGGTGATGGGGGAGGTGGAGTAGGGTTAGGATTTTGTGGAGAGGGGTGGTGGCTAGGGTTTGGTGGAGAGAGGTGGTGGCTCTGATACCAAATAGAATTTAGTAGAATATTTGACTTGTTTGTTATTGAGGTGAAGCTATACTTATATAGGAGAGGCTAACCCCTCTCCCTATTATTCTAGTCGATGTGGGACTAAAAGCCCATTAATACTCTCAACAAAAGGATAACTCTATAAGAAAGATACAAGATCAGCCATGTTTTAGCGATTTGAGTGCTTGACAATTTAAAAACATGTAAAAAAAATCCGAGCATATCTGAATAAAAATGCTAAGATGGATGACCGACAACAAAATAAAATATAGAATAAGAAATGATCATATTCATCGAAAGTTGGAGGTGACACCAATTGAGGATAAAATGAGAAAAAAGGTCTCTGATGTTTTGTTTATGTGCAAAATAGACTAATAGATGCACCAATTAGATGAGCGATAAGCAAGTAATCAAGGAGTTGCTAGAATAGGGGTAGCCCTACACGAACTTGGATTCATGTTCTCACAAAAGGATGTATTTTGTTAATGCTACAAAGGCCATGACCCTTAACAGGTTGATGGAAGAAAAGATGATAGCTGACCCAAAGTTTTTGGGATAAAGGCTTTGTTTTTGTAAACATTCTCTTGTTTTTTCCCCTTTCATTTTCTTGTTTTCTTCCTTTTTGATATCTCTATTTTTTTCTTTGTTATTCTGATTAAAAGCTTATACTTTCATGATATCTTTCGTCTTTTATTATCTTTTTGTTTTTATCATTATATGTAATTTTTGTCCTAGTTTTCTCTAAGCTTTAAACAATAAATTCTTGATTAGAAATTGGTAGTATACTTTTATGGCTTTTCCAAAAGTTTTTGAAAAAGAATTGTGTTTTACATTCCTCCTTAATGCTGCTAGTAGCTGTATCTCGGACCTGGCCTTGCTCCTTGCACCCTGACCCCAATGCTTTTAACAAGTTGCATCTAAACCTAACTTCATTATGATATGAACATGAAGCCGGAAAGTGTAATATAGAGGTTGCTTCCTGTAATTTTGGAAGCAAGGTGTAATTGAAGGAAATACCCTTCTAATTACTGAGATAGATTTAAAGGTTGGATAGTTGTATTGAACATATATTCTATCTGTGGAACGTTTCTAATGTGAGAGAGGAGATGGCCCTTGACAGAGTTGAAAGGAAGAAAAAGATATAGCCCTTATCAGAGCTGAACTGAAGATAAGGATTCATTAAACCTGCTAAAAAATTTGAGGTAAGGGCTTTGCTATTGTTGTATGGCCCTTAACAGAGTTGAGCTAAAGATAAGGATACATTAAGCCGGCCCAAAAATTTGGTAAAGGCTTTGCTGTTTTTGTATCTCGGATTTCTGTTTTTAATGTTAGAATGCTATGCTTCAACACAATTGCAAGCTAACAATAGAAAAGCACAGGACCCAGGTGCACTTATTCTTTAACCAAGAGTTCCATCATTGGCTATTGACATAAAAAGTTGAAATGTTTTCCTCAGCTAGAAACCTATCATGACGACGTCGAGCAATAGTTGTTAATAGTTCTTCCATATTGCTTTCTCCTAATATATTTTTCCTCTTACCATAGGTAAGGCGTTTTAAGAAGATTCTTCAGAAGGCTGCACAATGTCCCTGCTGATTCAATCGAATCCCTTCGTTCTACTTGTTCATCTGGTGAGTATATAAACCATTTAGTTAATCTAAAGTCTTTCGTCAAACACGAAGGCTACCTTTTACCTTTATATTTTCAATATATAATTATTGAATTCATTTTCGTGATTCCTCTATTTCTTACTCTTTTATTACTTCTTTCATATGTTCCACCTCTTTGGAAATATTGCAGCACAGTAGAAGCTGAAAGAATGGGTAATGCTTTAGAACAAAGAAGGTGGCTAAAGGTTAGAGTAGCTAACAGGAAGGAATATAGTGAACTACAACGGACATTTTGTATAGATGGTTCAGTAACATAGTCTGTTGCTGCATTATTTGTCACAATCTTTTAATCGTTCTTCTGTGATTGTAACAATCTTTTAATCTTTCTCCTTTTATTTGTGCTTATTATTTGTCACCCTTCACCCTTTCCTTTTTGGAGTTAGTCCAACAAACGGAAATTTCTCTAGTAAACATTAACCATTCTCAAAATGAATTGGGCTACATGTATAGTTTTTTTTTTTGAAACTAGGATACACGTATAGTTACAATGTTAAATGTAATTTTTTCTGAGAAGAGCCAAGCCCAAGAGCAAATGCTGATCTATGCTCCCAGTTAACATGTTTAATTGCTATGAACAGAATTCAATTAACTATGGAATTATCCATTATATTATGGAATTCAATTAACTATAGAATTATCGATTATATTATGCATAGTGAGGTATGCCATTCCTTTTTTGCTTGGCTTAGTGTGTCGTAGCAATGAATGCAATTCCGATACACTATGCTAGGTTACCCGATACAGACACCTTCTTTGTACCACCCATCCCATGCACAAATCTGTCTTATGTGAACCCTTTAAGACACGTGAACAGACGTTTTCTAAGAACGATCTTAGGATCGATCAAGGTTCATGATAGATCTAATCTATTCACGAGTTTTGATTACCATGCTAATTTCATATGGCACGGGTGATCTTTAACTTAACACAAGTACTTACTAAGTCACTACATTGATTCATCTCATGAACTGATATGATACCAATTTGATTACTCAAAGCACATAATATACAAGTAAATCTTAGGTTACAAACATACTTTATATGAGTACAAAAACTAAAATGACTTTATATCTAGGGTTATAAATGTACCTTAATCGATGTCGAAACCACACACGTGTCTGGTCTCTAATGGTATCCACACTAGCGCGACGACTAGAGGACAATCCAAGCCACAAACTCATTTGTGTACACGAAAATTACGGAACCAAACACTATCTCAAAGATCCTTCTTGAAACAGCTCCGAAAACACAATTGTTGGTCTCTTGTCGTAGCCTTTATTGCACTGGTTGCTATCTGATCAATATGTCGACAATTTTTCGGCCAGGGGCTGTAGGCAAAGAATCAACTTGGGATTTGAGGGGATTAAAGAGGGATTTAGTATTTCAACTTGTAGGGGCTTTGCATGGAAGTCACAAGTAAAATTAATCTGATGTCATCAATCCCCAGGCCCTATATTATAGGTTTCAGCAAGGGTAGATAGGCAAGTACTCTGGTATCCTAATTAGGGTTGAGTAGGAATCCTAATTCCAATGTCTTACCCTTTGATTCTTTTAGATTTCTATAGTGTTTCTAGACTATTCTAGAACAATCTAGATGCAATCCTAATTCTGAATTAGGATTGCACAAGTTTCATTATATGATAAATTAGGATATGACTTGTTCAACATCTAATTTACTCATGTGATATCACATGTCACCTTAGTTGAAACCAAGTGAATCGGTCATGGGCCAATCATCATTAACGTAACTCAAACTTGTGTATGTCCAACATTGTCGACCAACTCATGTTTGTGTGACCCATGAGGCTCAACATCACAATGACCGCAATTTATCGACACGATCTGGTACGTACTGGAATATCAGTGACTGGAATACCAATTGTATACCGACGTAGTTTTGGTTTGGATCCTTTTATGATTCTTTATATCTAATTCTTGAACCGCCTTCATTAGAATCCATCTCTTCTGACCTAGATTGATACTATTAGTTTCTCGATGCCTACTTATGGGGTGAGGATGTTAGCGGCATCTACTCAGGAGCCTATCCATGTTCTACCGTACAATTTAATATTTCTATTAAGCTATGTTTGGAATAGATTTATGACACAAAATATATGTTAAGTTGTATTCATTATAGTAACTATATGTCTCATTCTCGTCCCACTAACACTCATTTATGTACGAAACATGATTCCACGTCATCATGTGTAAGGATTTTTGTGTATAATATGTCGGACCGTATAGGACGTTACTCACCTCATCATTTGCTAAGAATGGTAGATTCCTTATTAGTTATATATTGTGATCCATTACACTCAATCTATGACTGTCACAACATTCGGTTCGAGGAAGGTACATAGTCAAAGTATGGGTGCACACATAAGATACCGCAATGACCTCAGGTTCGAAGACAACTTACAACATCAACACGAGGGACATCTTTATTGACATTAACATACTTAATCCATTAGAGATTTCTTTGTTGGTATTGTGTTCAGTGAACCCATTCAATTAACTGAGGAAGTGTACTCTCGATATGGTGTCAATTACACCAACAAGTTATTTGACTAGTTGCACTCACCATATGAGTTTGACACAGAGTACACTTACCTATCCGGTTTCACCAATATCCCTCTTGATGAACTTAAGGCCAAGAATATTTTTTAGGGTAAAGCTTAAGGCATTTGTATCTCATCCAAATCATCCAATAATTGTACAAAATACATTGCCTTTACTGTTGAGACTTTATCACATTATCAATAATTATGTAATCACAATCAAAATCAAAATATGATAAACACAGATATTGTTAAATCAATAATAAAAATGTTCAAATCATCAATTGATAACACCTTTCAACTTGGCTCCTAGGGCATATCACTATAATGAAATCCTAGAAGAAAATATCAGAAGTGGGCCATGGCTCATAAAAGCGAAAATTTTTGGAAGAAAATATCAAAACTAGGTCGAGGCTTTGACAATGGAAAATACTAAAAGAAATATCCAAAGAGTCGGGGCTTCGAATATTGAAGAGATTGTAGAAATGAATGATAAGAAGTCGGGGCTTTACGTATCGAAAAAATCCTACAGGAAGGCCATAATGAAAGTAAAGAAAGATATAATGGAAAAGAGTAGGTCGGTGGTGATTTTGCGGTGATGATGGTGACAACTTGGGTTAGAAAGAGGGGGAAGAGGAGGACGGGGGAGATGAGAATTCCTAGGAGGAGAATTACCTAGAACTAAGGCAACACATTAAAAATGGAGGCTACATTGTGTTGGAATATGATTAATTTTATTAGGTATCTTGGCCAACATTAGTAGAACTATAGAGCATGTGAAATAACATCCCTAACTCTAGCAAGAAATAGATAATACATCAAATAGAAAATCATCATAAACCTCTGTTGGTACTAAAAAAAGGACCAAATTTTAGTCCTCCCATCCCTAGATCTCTTAGGATATATCGCCCGATAAGAGGCACGAAGCGCCAACATGGGGCACAAAGCACTCGTTTGACATGGGGGTTCTCTTCCCATTCAGCGGACGGGGGTCGAGAGGGCAGCGTCCCAACAATGGCTCGGCGACGTAGCTCCTGAAAGCTAAACAAATTTTTAGATTATTGAAGAGGAAAAGTGGGAGCCCTAGAGAAATCATCCTTATCTTCGCAAAATTTTAAATATTTTAAATATTTTTTTTATAAATTCTGGAATTCTAATAATTGATGTTCTAAACTATTTTAGAGATCTAGTTCACCAATTTCGACCTCCAGTTCACTTACTAAAGTTATAAACTTAGCGTGTCTTTCACATAATCTAAATGACATAAATATTCTCTCTGTTTCCTAAGCTATTTGAGTTTTAATTAAATTTTTTCGTTAAAAATAGTTTTTTTATACCTAATCTTTTCTTTATGGAAACTAATACTATATTGCCCATTGATCTAGCCCACCTCATCATCCGCTTTTGGGTCTATATAGTTGGCAAATCTATTCTGATTCCTTATTCTGTTGGTAGACTCGTACTGACTAGCACATTTATGTAACAATACTATGGGTGCAACTGTTCGTGGAGGTCTAGCCTGTTGGGTACATCAAAGGGTCTCGTGAGAATGGATACGGTTCGAATTTCCTTCTAGACGTTACTCGCCGTCTGGAGAAAAGAATACCTCGAAAAAAATACTCTGGGTGCAACTCGGACGGACTAAATCCAAGTCCAATTTGGTAAACCCATTAATGGATTAGGTTAGGATTGTAGATACTCGATTCCGGGTTCGGATTAGGGCTAAAATATTTGAACCAGATCAAAAATTGGGTTGGGTACAGATTCATGTGTCGGTTTACACACACACACACACACACACACACACACACACACACACACACACACACACACACATATATATATATATATATATATATATATATATATATATATATATATATTGAAAGAGGTAAATATGGCGAACGATCCCACCGGGAATCGATCCCTGACCACTCGGGCCGCATGCATCTCTCTTAACTAGGCTAGAGGTCATTTGCTATATATATGTGTGTGTGTGTGTGTGGGGCGGATCAAAAATTCGCTCCTGGAGTCCCGCGGGAGCGCCTCTCCTCCCCTTCTGCACTGTTGGATCGAGCGGGCTGCCTGAGGCCCATCCACGTCCGCTCGATCCAACGGTCGAGAGCGACGGACAAACTCGTAAAACTCGTGAAGAAGTAATCGGATCACATGTCCCAGGCACTGACATGTTAATTTCTTAGAAAACTTTGCTTGATTATGTCCTCTTTGTTCTTTCCTATGTCTCCTCTATTAACAAACGTGAAACACGGTGCTTCCAAAGAGAACCAATTAGCTGGAGACTAGAACTATGTTGCGTATTATTGGGGCCTTTGGAGGCCTTTTTATATAGTGATTTTATGACTTTTGTGTACCACCACAAAGACTTTTGGTGGTCTTATTGGCACGTACCATGGAGGGATCTTGGACTGGGATAAATTAATTGTAACAAGATAGCCATAGGTAAATCTTGGGCTGGATTGAATCTTGAGCGACCCTCGGCTAAGGACCTGCAAGCGATACACAATTTTGCTACAATTATCTTCCTCACCATCGTCTTACTAACGCTCGTCTTATTCGTCATCTAACTAAGATGAAGACAAACTGAACATTACGGTCACATATTGTAGGTTGTTTGGTTCTAACATGGTGATATTCTGGTAGGATTCCTAGCATATATAGTTTACTTGCATGTGTGTCTCATGCGATTTTTTTCTTATTCCCATTCGACCCGTTATAAGTTACCTATTTTATTCTATACCCCCCTTAGGTAATTCCTGTAAACTATTCTGAACCACATGGAATTAATGAATGAAGAATAATCATTTCAACTTCCACATAGACAATATTACCCTCATCTTCCACGTACCTCATTGTTTGTCCAGATAGGATCAATTATAATATCTATTATCTATCAATGTTTTCAAAATGAAACACCCAAGAAGTGAAGCATATATTATTTACATTCCTGGATAAAATATGATTGAAACCCTGAACGTTCAATTACTAACCTAACTTGTTCTTTAGGAATTCTTTCGTAACCTTCTTCGTCTTTTCTAACTTTCTACCTTCCCTAAATTCCTGTTTGTTTGAGTATTTTAACTTACAATGGTTTCCGGAAGATGAATGTACTAGTGGAGTTTAAACACACCCTTTTTTTTCCCTAAATAACCAAAGTAACTGTTTAGTTATATATGAAGCTTGGAAAACGGTTCAAAAATGAGCCATCTAAGTCTTATGTATATACTCCATTACTTAATAAAAAATTAAAAAAAATCAAAAATCTTTATCAGGTACGTATATTCCAACGTACTTTAAGGTTTTATTTATTTATAAATCCTTCTAACTACTTGAAATATAACAAATCCTAAAATATATTCAAATATTCAGATTATATTTAAATTTAAGTACATGGTATTATCTAACTTAACACATATCCAAAATTTCTAAAAACATATCTAGAACAAATCCTAATTAAAATATACGGTTAATACACTGACCCCCTATGTTTCATGAGTACTACAGGAACTACTCCTATTCCGAAAATAATTACACTGATCACCCCTCTACTTTATAAATTCTATTAACCATAGGGGTGGCCATTGTTATTATTTTCTATAAAAAAAGAAACTATTTGGGGTGGGGGGGGGGGGGGGGGGGGGGGGGGGGGGGGGGGGCGGAGGGTGGTCTGTGTAATTAGTCTCAAAGCAGGGTGGTCTGTGTAATAAATGTAAAACACATGGGTAGTTAATGCAATTAACCCTAAAATACATTCAAATCATATTTTAAAAAATTGTATAATTAAATTTTTATCTAATTTTTCACCAATATTATATATTTATTTTGTGACTAGTATAAGTATATGTGCGCACATTTATATATACACATATAAACATATATAAATACACGCCCTAGAGTAGTGTGTGTGTGTGTGTGTGTGTCTATATATATATATATATATATATATATATATATATATATATATATATATATATATATATATATAAATATTGATCCATCCGGTCACAGTCAACTTGATTTCGATAATTAACATAAACTTCGAGTCGATATATGAAATACAAGACTACACAAGGATGTACCAAATCAATTCAGAAGCAGTGAAGCAGTCATATCATTTTATATTTTACTCTATATTTTTTATTTATTGATTTTATGATTTTCGTGAGTCGGATAGCACTGGCAATTAGCCGTATCTCTACTCAAATAAATCCTATCAAATTATCCCAAAATGATTCCATCCAAATATCAAATTTTTCTTGAACCAAAATCTACCCCTAACATTTTGGAAAATCGAACTTGGTGCTCCCGAAAATCGTCCAGGTCAGAATTAACCACCTATTCTTTTGGCACCCAACATTCAAAATTTTGAATGTTAGGGCATTCGAGTTCTGCCCGAACTCTGTCCCAAAAGATGCTATAAATGGAGAAGAAACATTTCCTTTCAATCAATTCATTCTTTCTTCTTCTCTATCTTATACAAACAAGTCTATGACACTCTTGAGAAAGTTAAGAAAGCAAATCAAGAAAATGTAAAACTCAATGATCTCTACGAAATAGAGAAGAGGAAGCATATTATTACTGCTCAGAGGAATAGAAGCACTCACGGTTAAGTATAATGAAGCATGTGATATCAGTAAACTAAATCTATGTTTCATGGCTACAGATGTAGAAGAAGAGAAACCTCGCAACAAAACAAGTCTATGTTTCATGGCTACATATGCAAAGGTAACCACTAATCTTTTATATGAAGAATTTACATTTGATGAGTTATCTGATGCTCAGTGATTTATTAGAAGATCAAAAGAAGATGATAGACATATAAGAATGCAAAGATAGAGCTGAAGGTAGAACACAATGAATATATAAAGCAATCTCAAATACTAGAAGATATTAGATATAAATATTCTTCTAGTAACACGGATTAAATTTCCTCTTTGAAATTGAAATTATATGACACTCTTGAGAAAGTTAAGAAAGCAAATCAAGAAAATATAAAACTCAATGATCTCTACGAAATAGAGAAGATGAAGCATATTATTGCTGCTCAGAGGATAGATGTACTCACGGTTAAGTATAATGAAGCATGTGATATCACTAAAAAGTTAGAGATAAAGCTGGAAAAACATGTAGTTCAACATGTGACTTAGGTAAACACAAATCACATTGCTAAACACAAACACCGCATGACAAATACCACTTGAACTTTGAGAAATCATATATTCATTTACAGATATTCACACAAGACACCACATGCTGTTTCAAAGACACATTGTAAACCCCCTGAAATTCTGCTATATTATTTTCTATTTATTTATTTTCATCATTTGTATAACTCATTTTTATTTTTTAAGAGGATTGTTATTTTACTACGATTTAACCCCTAAGAGTATTGTTATTTTACTATGATTTAACCCCTAGACTCTACTATAAATTATTTTAACTGTTGAGGTATATATATAAACAAATATATACAGACCATATATAATATATAGAGTAAATATTAATAATTATATTTTTATATACGAAGGATAATATATGTGATAGATATATTTATATAGATACTTTGTAAAATAAATATAGGATACGTGTACATATCATTGTGGAGATATATACCTAGAGTATATTATGGATTTTAATTATCTATATATATAATTTTTATATAAATTGTGTCATTAGTAAGTTTTTAATATTAGGTATAGATATATACTTATATATATGTTTGATAATATATATATATATATATATATATATATATATATATATATATATATATATATATATATATATATATATATATATATATATATATATAAAAATATATATATATATATATATATATAAACAAAATAAAAATATAAATCCTTCTTTCAGTTAGTAAATATTGAAATTCTAAGATAAAATATTGTTTTCATGTGTGAAACCCATAATTTGCAGATAATTATTAATTAGTGTTTTCATTAATATTTCAAGATTATTATTATTATAAATATATTATTATTAAATATTTTTGGGATGGAAAGAATTTTGAAAAATTATTATAACAAGGATTTTTGTTTTCGAGCCCAGACCCAGGCCTGAGCCCCATTCTTTCCTATTTCTTAATCTGATTATTTGGACTGAGGATTATTATAAAAAAAAAAAAGAATTTATTTGGGCTGGTCCCGTGGGACCAGCACCCCATCACCACATGATTTGATAAACCCAGCTCCCCCACGATTTGGTAAAAGCTCTCCTATTTTTCCTCCTCCCCTTTTTGCTACTGTCCACACATAAGAACACTCCCCCACTCCCCATTGTTTACTCACGCACCCCCATCATTTTTCCCCACTCTTCCTCATAACAGAACACTCCCCCTTCACGTTCACAGAGAAGAGAAAGCATACTTATTTCACTTCTCTACACACTCTTCCTAAAAAACTCCACTCTGTTGGGAAACCCCTCTTCCAACTTCTCCGTACCTAACCCCTCACCCCAAGCCCTAATTTTCTGCGGCCGAGCTCCCCTCCGGCGCGTGGTCACCGGCCATCCCCGAGCACGGCGCCGACCCAGCGCGCGGCTCCCCGCCGGCCAAGCCGCGCCCTTCCCCGCCGGCCGAGCCAGATCCGCGCCCCGCGCGCGATCTCCCGGCCATCCCCGAAGCTCGGCGCCCCCTCGCGCCCATCCCCGAGGCCAACCGCCCCCTCCTCGCCCGGCCGCCTCTCCGGCGCAGCCTCCCTCCCGCGGCCCGCCTCTCTCGCCGGCACCCCTCCCGAGCGGCGGAGCCCCGTTGCAGCGCCACCAGCGCGAAACCCCGACCACGCCGGACCCCCTTCGCACCTTTCCCCGCGCTGTCCCCGCGGGATCCGCCCGCCAACAGCCTCCAGCGTCGCCAAGTTCCGCGGTGCCCATTGGCTGTCCCCGTGGATCCGTCTCCCGTCGATCTCGGCTATTTCCTGCTGTCCGTGATGTTCGCAGCGCATCGTAACGCTGTCCGGAGACTCTCGAGTCCATGACGGCGCATCCCGAGTCCGAGGCCACCCTTCGGACTCCGTCATCGAGCCTCTCGGTAAATTTCTTGATAATCAGAGTAGTTCGTCCCTCCCGTGTTGAGTCTATGATGATTATCGGTCCCCGGTTTCCCTTTAGGAAATTCGGTTAGCTGCGTAGTATTTTCGGTTAGCTGCGTTAGCATACTTTCTGTGATTTTTATCTGCTGGTTGTGTGGTTTGGTTTGATTATGGGATTCCCGGATATTTCGGGAAGTTCTGTGGATTGGGAATTATTTTCTGGTGGCTTGGAAATATTTTGGTGGATATATTTGTGGGATTATTTTTGGGTTGGAATAATTGCAGGTTTTCCGTGGCGCATTTCCCAGTTTTGGGTTTGTCCCGAAATAGAGGAAGTGCTGCCCAAATTTTTACAAAACTATATTTAATTAATTTCAAAATTGGTTTTCGGAAATGAATTTTAAACTGATTTTTCGGGGCGACGACCGTACCGGTCTGTGGGCCCCGGCAAAATGCAAATGCACCGGTCCGACGGACGTTGTGGTATTAGCCGAATTTTGAGGAATGGACCGAGTCTGAGACTCTTAGCTTTCTTTTTAATTATTTTAATTAATATTTAAGCTATTTATTATAGTTATTTAATTACTGCTCTTTATTTATTAATTAAGTCATTTTTCTCTTATTTTGATGTAAAAGAAAATTGTACAGGGCATAAGCCCACCCTAGGATGATTAGCTGTGCCCTTGTATTGTGTACCGTAGTTTTTATTTTATTTTCTGGTGGATGTGAATTTGGGTGGTTTGTGATTAGACGCATAATCGTAGTTAGAGCGTAAATTTACTGATTAATTAAGAATTAATTAAAATGGATAAAATATTAGTAAATAACTAGTTCACGATTTATCACTAAAAGAAACTGTATTTTTATAAATATATTACGAAAACACAAAGTTTTCCAAAGTTAAATTGATTCTCGCGTTATTTCCAAATAATCCAGTTAACCGGCTTAATCAAACGCACGTAGTTGCGACGTAAACGTTAGCTGTAGATTAATACAACTTAAAACCTGACTAGGACATGACTACTAGAGATTGTAACTAGCACACTTAGTCTGGTTATTCAGGAATCTAAGTCGAGTTCTCAACTGTAGGAACTCGAAGTCGTACCTGACGTTCCTCCTCGGTATCAACCTGTCTTTCCAGTCAATCTAATACAAGGCAAGTATAGTTTGTGTTAGTTTACAGTTATTTACTTAATCGTTTTACTGCATGTCTAAACCACGTCTCAAACACGAAACTCTCACCGAGAGTACTGTACTATAACTACTGTAACTATTGGGGACTGGGGAATAGCGTAATGATTATGACCATACTGTAACAAACCCCTTATCCATTACTGTAACAAACCCAAGCCGGTCATATGTCATTACCTATTCAAATCACTGTTTTCTACTGTAACAAACATGTTTTAAAACTGTTTAGAACTGCATGATTCTATTTCTTATTTAACTGTTTAATTAGCATGAATTGTACTTTGCTTCCTCCTGACTGGAGACAACATTTTAGGTAACATTGAGGATGATGGGCTATACTATAATAGCTATTTTGACCCGGTTCTCTACCCTGCGACGGTACCGGAGCCGTCTCTGGAGGACGCTGATCCTGGGACCACTGAACCTGATGCTTAGATAGTTTCCCTTTCCTGCATCTTTCTTTTATTTGGAGTTTGTAGTTTTATTTTCAGCATTTCCCTTCCAGTTGTATTTCTGAATATTTTATCAAATAAAGTTTCAATTCCGAATAGAACAGTTGTGGCAAATGTACTTGTGTTGTTGTGAATACCTGCAATGGAACAGCTTACTGCCGCCGTCTCACCACGGTGCAGGCTGGGCATGGTCCGGTTCGACCCATTAAATTGGGATCGGGTCGTGACATCATGAAAAGTAATTTACATACAAAATTTTGTGTTTATTTAAGATAAATAGATTAGTATAGGATACATATATAAATATGTCGTTTTAGTATAAAAGAAAATGTCTTTAGTTTATATATATATATATATATATATATATATATATATATATATATATATATATATATATATATATATATATATATATATATATATAAATATAAATATTGTGTGTGTGTGTGTGTGTGTGTGTGTGTGTGTGTGTGTGTGTGTGTGTGTGTGTGCACGTATTGGTAGTAATTACATTAAAAGTAAATATATAGTTTTATTTAGAATTTTTAGTATTCAAAAGTTATTCAAATGAAACAAAAAAAGAAAGGAAAAGAAAAAATAAAGGCAAAAGAAAAGAAAGGAAACAACACAGTAACCCCAAACCCCAAGGCCGATTGAACCCCCAAAAACCCAATCGAACTAGCAGAGTATATATATACACGAGAGAGAGAGAGAGGGGGTTTCATACAAACCCCTAACCCTATCGACTTTCCAGCATGACCCCTACCTTCTCGGACGTGCGCACGGCCACCATGAGCCTTTGCTGGCCACTACTGCATGTCGGAGCACCGCCTGGACTGGCCAAATTGTGTACACAACAGAAGGCGCACAACAGCAAGTACAGTTTGTGAAGGCACCTTTGCGAAAGGATTTCTCCACGACCGATTGACCATTTGTCGAGGCGATTGTTCAGGTACGACCCCAACATGACCGTCTTTAACCCCTTTCAAATAGAATTTCATAAATCCTATCAGGATTCTCAGAAAATCGATGCAAAGTCGATGAAAAACTGTTCAAAAATAGGATAGCTTTTTGGGTTCAAACACTAGTTTGGAAGGCTAAATGCTTTCAATCTAGTAATAATTTTAGAAAACCATTTGAATAGAGTCCTCGACAACCTATAGGACTTTTTAATGCCTTTTGTAGGAGTCAATTTCATCGACTATGCGCCGAGTAATCAGTTTCCTAAAACTGCCAAAAACTGTTTTTAAAAACCTGAAGAAACCTAAAAAATCTTTCGATACGGTGTGCGCCTCGACAAACCGGGCAACGTGGTCGCAACCCATGAGCATCGAAAGACGCATATGGATGTTTTCGACGTGTGAGATTCGACGGAACTCGATTTCGTTATGCGTGTGCGACAAAATCGAAGCATATCCGTCGAGATACCCCATATCGACCTCTTTGCAAACTAGCCCATAACTTTATACACGTCCATCATCTCGAGACAAAACTTATACCAACAGAACCATATCATTTTTTGGTCATGTATGCCAAGTTTGGTCCGATTCTGAGAAGGTCGACCTGAACGCTATTTTGGCAGGCCCACGACCCGATCCAACGGACGAATTTGTGCACGGTCCACCGAAATACAACTTTGGACATACTTTTGAGTTTATATCGTCAAACTAAATCCATAAACATATACTTTGTTGACTGTAGAGACTATAGCCTCTAGCATATTTTTTGGTGCAAAGTGGGTCCAATGGCAGACAACGTTTTGATCCAAAATTACGATTTTGCCCCTGTGTCCAGAATTAGACTTCTGTGTAGGCATTCTTAGACATTTCTTTTATATGAAATGTATTGGTGATATCTGTTTTGTTGGCACATTTATTTTGATAACATTAACAGCATCTTCGTAGTTTAGTTTTTTCTGTATTTCATCTAACAGATAATCTCTCAAGCTCTTCCACAAAAAGATCTGTCCATTCAAGCCGAGTCATCAATGCCTTATGGAAGTCCCTAAAAGAAGACTGAAGAAAAGACTAGCGCACCTTAAAGACAGCTCAAAAAATATTCAAGATTTTGAGTCTGTACAAGGTCTAGGTCTTTCTGTATAACACCTAAGGTTGGATGACAAACATAAAGCTCTTCTATTTTTCAGTAAAAATCAATGTCTAAAGGAACGTCATACCGATGGTATACCGCTGTGTACCGACGGTATACCATTTCTGAGCTCCAAAATATTCTATGACAAAACTCGACATACCGACGGCATACTGCAGCAGTATGCCGACGGTATACCATTTTGTGAGCCACAAAATATTCTGTCACAAAACTCGGCATACCGACGGCATACAACAGTATACCGGCGGAATGCCATTTCGTGAGCTACAAAATGTTCTGTGACGAAACTCGGCATACCGACGGCATACTACAGTAACGGCAGTATGCCGTTTTGTTACTAACAAAATATTCTGTGACGAACATTAGTATACCGACGGCATACCGCTGTATACCGATGGTATACCGGCTTCATCAGATTTTATTTTTTAATGGACAAGATACTAGAATTAAATGCTCCAAATGGATAGATTTATTACCGTTACTGTTTCGAACGGTATGTCGGTCCATACCGACGGCATGCCGTCCGTATTATGTTCAGGAGCATTAAATGCTATCCTTTCTTGGTTTTCTATATAAATGGATTCCTTCCTTCCATTGAAGACCATCCACTTAAGCCATAAATTTCTCAACAACCAAGAGCTCCACTATTACTACTCTACCCAAGCTTTTAATTGTCATCCAATCCAAAAGTGCTAGAGTATTCAAGGGTTGTACTTTTCGATCTTCAAGTATTGTAGAAGATTAACAGTTTCCTTTCCTTTCCTTTTGAAGTTGAAGAGCCTTTGTAAGAAAACTCGTGTGTAAGACGTTGGCGAGTTCTTCAGATCCAAATTCGTGTGTAACTATTTACTCAATAGTGAATTTAAGCCGGAGAGAGTTCCGGGACTGGATTGCCTCTAGGGAGGAGACCAGGATACATCGAGTGTTTGATTCTCTTTCTCTCTCTGTCATATTTACTTCAGTAAAATAGCTTACTTGTGTTTAGTTTTTTTTAGTACCATATTCACCCCCCTCTAGGGTTCTACAATTGGTATCAGAGCTTTATTCTCTTGATTTGGATTTACACCCTAAGAGTGATCCATGGCCACTAACTATTAGAAAATTAGGATGAGCATTTATCTGAAGTGCATAGATTTTGATTTATGGGATTGTGTGATAAGTGGTCTCCCTACTCCTTTCAGAGTTATTGAGAATGTTGTTTCTGACACCCTTAGGGATAAACTCACTGAGAATGTCAAAATGCTTGCTAGTCGAGATTCTAAGGCTATGAATGCTCTTTACTGTGCTCTAAATAGCAATAAAGTCAATAAAATTTCTACTTGTAAGACTTCAAATAAAATTTGGAAAATAATAGAAGTCACTCACGAGGGAACATCACAAGTAAAGGAATTAAAGATTAGTAGACTCACACAAAAATATGAATCTTTTAAAATGAAACAAGATGAGTCTATTACTTGCATGTTTACTCCCTTCGGTGATATCATTAACCCTCTTTCTTCTCTTGGTAAGGAATACCCTGCTCATGAAAAGATCAGAAAAATTCTCAGAGGGTTAACTAAAGGATGGAGTCCTGAAGCTACCACCATCATTGAAGGGAACGACTTGACAACCATGAACCTTGAGACCCTCATGGGAAAGCTTATGACTCATGAACTTGACATGAAAGATCAAGAGGAGTCATCCATACAAGAAAAGGAGAAGGAGAAGGCCAAAGAAAAGGAGAAGTCTGTCACCCCCGTTTCCCGTATTTCGTATTAATACTTGTAATTGGATTTTGGCAGGTATTTTTATTTTTCTCGACTTATAGAATTTTGGGGTTTTCTCGTATTTTGGGTTTTGACATGGCTTGGTTTTATTTTGTGGAGTAGGATTGGTTTGGTTTGATTTGGTTTGGTTTAACATGCATTTGGAACACCTTAGCCTATGCTCCACCCTCAACACAACACAAACCACCCCCATTTAATCCCACCTAACTTTTCGCTCTCCTCTTTACTTTCATTTATTTCCTCCATCTTCTTCTTCCTTCCTCCACACAACTCTCCATCCATAGGCAAGTGCACCTTGCCATCAAATAAGTACCACATTATATTTGTCCATTAGCTAGATTAGGATATGGAGATCAACATTAGAACTTGACATTTTTGGATTTGGAGCTTCCATTTTCCTAGATCTAAGTTTTGATTATTTTTGGATTTCCTTAATTTTGATCTATTAAACTTTGATTTTTGCTTGCTTTGATACTTCCATGTGGAAGAGAATTCAATTTTACACAAGTTAGACCCTTAGAAATCTAGATTTGGTTTTGATTTGGCCAAGATATGAAGATTGAAAGTTTTTAGTGTTCTTGGACTTGCTCTCGGCCTGGAGAATAAGACCACAGTCTGCGCTCTTTAGCGTAGTACTGAACCGCACAGCATTCCCCCGCGCCGTGCTCTTTAGCGCTGGTCGCTGACCGCGCAGCCTGGCCATTGTCCGATTGCGCACTTGACCCCTGTGCACTTAACCCCTGCGCACTTAACCCCTGCGCACTTGACCCCCTGCGCACTTGATCCCCGCGCACTTCACACCCTGCGCCTTCCAACCTAGCGCACTTCACCCCTACGCCATCCATCTCCTGCGCCAACCTCTCCCTACACAGCTCTCTTCCCTCAGCGCAGTTCATCCCTGCGCAGCCCCTTTCTCTTGTGCCAACCATCTCTTTCGCAGTCTATTGACCATGGTGATTTGGTTTTATCTTCTTTAAGCTTGGCTTCTCTTTTGTGGATTAGTTTTTGAGATCTTGTTCCACACAGCACGACTACCCTGACCTAACACGACCTGACACAATTTTTTTGTATTTGCTATGACTAGTACGGTTTTCATGATTTCTGTGACTTATGATCCTAGTACTTCCGATTTTCTGAAAAATGACCCGATGGGGTGCATTCTTGACTTGCAACCTGATAACTTGATAGTGGCCCGTGGCGGCGCACTCTTGACTTGTAACTTGTAACTTGACTCTTGTAACTTGACTCTGACACCGTGGGTGTTCCTGCTTGCTTGCTTGTAAAACGTACTTGTCTTGTCTTGCATCATGTCTAGGACGTGACTCCCTGGTTCCCACGGTCAGGGATTCACACTGAATATGGATTAGGATAATGACTAGATCAAACTATAGTTCATGGAGAATTTCCAGTCACAGGCAGTCTCGTTATCTGGGCGCTTTAATTGGACTTGTAGCTTGCCGACGAGTAGAGCATATTTCCCGCACACTGTCATGTGTTGCACCCTCTAAGTCACCTAAGGGTATATCGTCTCCTGGGCGATGTACCCAACCATACTCTCAACCTGCAGAAGGATAACTAGATAGTCTATAGGGCTTGGGATTGGGAAATTCTCATTGCATCTTGTTAGTAATTAGGCTTGTGATAACCCTAGTTAGTTAAAGTAGTAAGCCGTAGTAATTGCTTGGCCGCTTGTAATGGATGTTGTCTAGCCCTGTCTAAGTCTGGTCTATTCCCTGTACTTGGCACTCCTGTACATGATTGTTTTACTTATCTTAACAATAAATGGGTAGAGACAGAGTGCTATTCAGGCAAAAGGTTACAACCTCGGTCCTTGTTTGGTTTACGGGTTGTAACCTGGCTCCCGGAATGGTTTCACGTCCCTAGTCGTTTATTGCCCTGTTGTTCTCTTTACTTACTTGTACTTTTCTTCCATTTTCTTATGTTCTGATATGCTGGCTTTTGTTCTTATTTTGTGGCCTCCTTTGTTGCACTTGCTCTTTCTGGGGTTTGACCCAGCTGGTTTTGTGTGGCCAGATTTCGGAGCAGCACCCGAGGATCTACCGAACCTCCAGCCCGATGGTGGCGACTAGAAGGAACCCGGGCTACGAGTGGGTTTTCTATTTTGTTTTGCTCACTCTATTGTAAATTTATTCTTTTGAGGCGTTTAGCCGACGAGCACCTGTTAGCACGATGCACCTTTACTTACTATCTGCCTACGACCTGTAAACATGATTAACAAATCCTAGGATTGATCATGTATGACTAAACTCTTGCTAGTCCTCGCATTTTGTACGACTAGCTTCATGATCAACTGAATATGTAATATTTGGGACGCCTTTTATTGTATATTTGGTGGTCTAACATCTTGTAATTATGTTACTTGCTTGAGATTGAGACAATAGGCTTGACCTTAAGAGATTGTTGGCTTGTAGTAAACCCTCATATCTAGACAGCCGTGACCGTATAGCGAGGTAGATTTCATTTCAATATACGTAGCTGGCTATGTTCGTCTCCGCTCTCCAGTATTCTGGTTCTGGGGCGTGACAAAGTCTCTGGCTCTCAAGGCTACAAAATCCCACTCAAAGGATAGCTCCGACGATTACAAATCAGATGATGATGAAGAAATAGCTCTTACCGCAAAGCATTTCCGAAAGTTTCTCAAGTTCAACAAAGCCAACCGCTTTAGACGGGACAACGATGAAAATCCTGCTTGCTACCAATACAGGAGAACCGGACACATCAAGAGAGATTTTCCTATGATAAGTAGAGACTCCAGTAAGTACGAGAAGTCTAACAAAAAAGCTCTTCCTCCAGGAAATACGCCAACACCAGCATCTGGTGCGAAAGTGATGCTAGCGATTCAGACAACGACAAAGAATGCATACACAATGCAAATGTTTGCCTCATGGCAACCGATGAGGTACTCGATGACCTCTCTTTGAATACTCTCTCTTATGATAATTTAAAAAAATGCCATTCTTGAATTACACGTAGAACACAAAGGTGTTAGAAATAAGTATAAGAAATCTCTAAAAGAGGTTGAGGCATTCAAACTAGAAGTAGAGAGACTTTCCAACATCATTTTTGATGTAAAAGGAAAATCTCCCGCCTCTGACACGGATAAGATAGGATCTTTGCGACTCAAGTTACAAGAATCTCAAGTCATCATTGAGAAAAAGGATGATGAGATTCAATTAGAAAGGCTTATGATTTTGTCATGCATAAAGTTCAAGCTGCTAATAGAAGAGAATATGATACCTCTACTAAGTATAATAATCTTCTTGTGCATGGTAAGAAACTAGTTGATAAAAATACGGCTCACACACATGCTCCAAGACACGTCTATACTCATCACAATACTAGTCACAATTCTTACATGAACAAGAACACTACACATAGGTCCTATCCTAACACAAGGAAATGACCCTTTGTTAAGAAGAACACCTCACATCATTCTTTCTATTATCATCACCATAACACTCATGATAGAACTCCTCGTACTAAAGCCCCACATATGCATAACACTCACATATTCTCTTCTAAATCTTCCATGATGTGCAACTATTGTGGTCTACTTGGACATACTTCTAATTATTGTCAAACAAGGAAACAGGTTGATATGAAAGATTTTAAATGGGTTCCTAAGACTAACAATCAAGGACCCAAACAATCTTAGGTACCAAAATGTTCATCTTCAACTTATGTTGTAGGTAAAAAATCCTTCTCATGCTAGAAGCAAGTGGATCCTCGATAGCGGTTGCTCACGGCACATGACCGGTGATGCTTCACTTTTTACAACGCTATCGATGAAGAAAGAAGGATATGTATCATTTGGTAACAATCTAAAAGGCCACATCATAGAAAATGGTAATATCGGCTCCCCTCCGTATCCTTGTATTAAGAATGTTTGTCTTGTTACAAATCAATGCACAACCTTCTTAGTATCAGTCATCTTACGGATAATGGTTATGATATTAAGTTTGTTAAACTCAAATACTTCATTACCAATAGCAAAAGTGGACCTCCGGTGTATGAAGGCATTCGAGAAAACAATATCTATGTTCTCTATCTTGTTGAAGGTACTAACAATGACATGTGCTTAGTTGCAAGAAACGATGAAAGTTGGATCTGGCACATTAGGCTTGGACACGCTAACATGGATACCATCTCCCGTCTTGCCACCAAGAAGCTTGTAAGAGGACTTCCAAGTATCTCCTTCTAAAAGGATATGGTATGTGAAGAATGTGAGAAAAGTAAGTTGACCAAGTCATCCTTCAAATCCATCAACTCTGTGAGTACCACTAGACCACTTCAACTTATTCATATGAATTTATTTGGTCCTAGTAGAGTAGCTAGTCTTGGAGGCAAACTTTATGCTTTTGTTTTGGTTGATGATTTTTCAACATTTACTTGGGTCATTTTTCTTACAAATAAAAGTGATACTTTTTGTGAATTTGTTGCCTTTTGTAAACATGTTCAAAATGAGAAAGGCATTACTATTAACAAAATTAGAAGTGATCATGGAGGAGAATTTGACAATGCCGATTTTAAAAGATTTTGCGAAAAGAATGGTTTTGGTCATGTTTTTGCTTGCCCTCGAACTCCACAACAAAATGGTGTTGTGGAAAAAAAAAATAGAACCCTTGGCGATATGGCACGAGTTATGTTAAACCAATATAAGCTCCCCCAATACTTTTGGGCGGAAGCCGTTAACACGATATGTCATGTTATAAATAGGGTCTTAATTAGACCTATTTCAAAAAAGACTCCATATGAGCTTTGGTTTGACAAAATTCCCTCTATTGAGTATTTTAAAGATTTTGGATGCAGATATTTTATTTTGAATACCAAGGACAACCTAGGCAAATTTGAAAAAAATTATGAAGGTATTTTCCTTGGCTACTCAATACATAGTAAAGGTTTTCGTGTCTTTAACAAAAGAAGTCTTGTTGTCGAAGAGTCAATTAATGTCTCTTTTGATGAACTTAACTCTTCTACATCATCCTCATCCGATGATATTGATGACATCTCTTTTGGTTTGGAGAACTCTTCTATTGGAGACCCTCGTCCCTCTTCATCTAACGATGAAATTGTGACCCCTCCAACTGAAGATTCTCCACTACTAGAGCCTCCTCAAGAGGACCTCCCAAAAGAGTGGAGATTTGTCCCTAATCATCCTAAGGAGCTTATCATTGGTGATCCTTCTTCTTGTGTTAGTACTGGATCCTCCACTCGTGATCTTTATGCAAACGTGGCTTTTATTTCTCAAATAGAGCCTAAAAATATTAATGATGCTTTTCATGATAAATTTTGGATGATAGAGATGCAAGAAGAGCTAAATCAATTTGAGCGAAACAAGGTTTGGGAACTTGTCCCAAAATCTCACAACCATCCCATTATTGGAACTAAATGGGTGTTTCGTAATAAACTTAATGAAGATGGATTAGTCACTTGTAACAAAGCCCGATTGGTTGCTCAAGGCTATAACTAAGAGGAAGGTATTGACTACGATGAAACCTATGCTCCGGTTGCTCGTCTTGAATCCATTCGCATGCTATGTGCTTTTGCTTGCTTTAATGATTTCAAACTTTTTCAAATGGATGTTAAAAGTGCTTTTCTAAATGGCATTATTAAAGAGGAAGTTTATGTTAAGCAACCTCCTGGCTTTGAAGATTTTTAATTCCCTCATCACGTTTTCAAACTACACAAAGCCCTTTGTGGCCTCAAACAAGCTCCTCGTGCTTGGTATGAGCGCCTTAGTTCTTTTCTTATCTCTCACAACTTTTCTAAGGGCAAAGTCGACACCACACTTTTTTATCAAATCCCTTAATGGCACACTATTGTTAGTTCAAATTTATGTCGATGATATTATTTTTGGTTCCACTAATAATGCACTTTGTGTAGAATTTGCTAAAGTAATGCAAGATGAATTTGAAATGAGCATGATGGGAGAACTATCCTTCTTTTCGGGTTTGCAAATCAAGCAAGGCCCCAAAGGAACCTTCATCAATCAATCCAAATATACAAATGATCTCCTCAAATGCTTCGAACTTGACTCATCCAAATCAATGAGGACTCCTATGGCAACAACGAAAAAAATTTGTTAATGATGAAGATAGTATCTCGGTCGACATTCATAAGTATCGATGTATGATCGAGTGCTTACTCTATTTAACTGTTAGTCGACCCGATATTCTGTTTAGTGTATGTCTTTGTGCATGATACCAAGCAAATCCAAAAGAATCGCACTTATGTGCTGTAAAGTGTGTTTTTCGGTATCTCGAAGGCACCATTAATATGAGACTTTGGTATCCAAAATCTTCATCCTTTGAGCTTCTCGGCTTCTCGGATGCAGATTTTGTCGGATGCATAATTGATCGAAAAAACACTAGCGGCACATGTCAATTCCTTAAAAAATCCTTGGTATCGTGGTTTAGTAAGAAACAAAACTCTGTTGCTCTTTCAACCACTGAGGCCGAGTATATAGCGGCCGGCTGCTGTTGTGCACAAATTCTTTGGATGTCACAAACACTTGTAGATTATGGTATTCTTTTACTTGCACTTCCATTAAATGTGATAATACTAGCTCTATAATCTTACGAAAAATTCGATTTGTCACTCACGCACGAAGCACATTGAGATTTGACACCATTTTCTTCGTGACCATCAACAAAAGGGGGATATTCGCCTTGATTTTATAGACACTACTTATCAATTGGCCAACATCTTCACCAAACCTCTCCCGGAGGATCGTTTCGTTTTTTTTGTCGAGAATTAGGCATCATTAATCTTGAAATCTAACTCTACTCAGACGACATACCGACGGCATACGGCGGCATACCGGTGGCATGCCGATTTGCGTTCAACACAACTTTCTGTGCGCATAATCGGTATAATATCGGCATCCACCGGCATGCCGACCGCATACCGTCTGCGGCGGAGTCAGACAGTCAACCCAGCATTCAGGCCCCACCACAATCTTCTACATTCTTTTAAATCTTTTCAAATCCTCTCATTTAATACCCATCCATTCATTCCTCTCCTTCATTAAATACCTATCCCATCCTTTCACATTTCTCTCTCTTTTTAAAACCCCCTTCATTTATTATATTCATCACTTCTTTCAAAACCCCCTATTTACTACCATCTCTCTTCGCTTCTCCTTATAACCCCCACTCTTTCTTCTTCCTCCTCTCCATAATCCTTCTCTCCCTCCTTCTTCTCTTACCATCAAACTCCATGGCCAATCTCAAAAGACTTCGCTCCACCATCGTTTCCAACCCATTCACTCCGATGCCCCTACCTAATGGAGCCTATGATCCCAAGATCTTCAGCTCCGCCCTTACTGCCGATGTGTGGTTCTATCACTTTGCCAATCATGCAGTCTACAAAGAAAATGCTATCAATTGGAACGTCTTCTCTGGCTGTCTCTCAATTTTTGAGACTGTCGACCTCTCCTCTCTTCTGCATCGGCAAGTGCCTGTCTATCCGGCGGCGGTACGCCTCTTCTACTGCAACCTTATTCCTGATCTGGTCAACAACGCCATCGAGACCATGGTCAATGATCGCCATTTTGCCTTACGGCTTGCGACATTACGAAGATTCTCGAGATACCAAATCGCGGGGATGCTCTTCCGACCTTGGCCGGTCTCTATCCTATCGCTGAAGTCTCCTTCGATGAGTTCTGCGATATTATCTGTAAGGGACCGAATCCTCCTGCCATTTCGACCCTCTCAAAGAAGTTGGAGCCCTACTACTACGAGCTTCATCGGATCATCTGCCACACTCTTTATCCAAAGTCCGGCAACTACGATGCTATCACCAATGAAGCTCTAGTTTACATGTATTTTTTTAACTCGAAGAAGACCTGGTCGTTCCCCAAGACTCTCCTCAACGCCTTCTTCTCTGTCCTTCCTGCGGGGAAATAATCACTTAACTGTGGCGCCTTCATCACCCTAATTCTTGAGGCTAAAGGCGTGGACCTCTCTCTCTGCCAATCGGATGGTGTTCCCTCCTTTTTTGCCGTCTCCCGCTCTGCCCCTGGTGCCTCCGCATCTCGTGTTTCATCCTCCCATGAACCACAGGCTGCTTCTCCTACAGCAACGCCTTCTACGCCTCCTTCATCTGGCCGTTTCATGTCGCTGACCCAACAGTATTTTGATATGCGTATGACTCAGGTGGAGGAGCAGATGAGGGCCAACACCCGTGGCCTTGGAAATCTCATTCAGAGTCGCTTGCATGACCAAGCCTACTTCATCCAGCGGACTCTTCAGGACCGTAATCCTTATATGGATCTTAACCTTCAGGATCCTCAATACCAAGGCTCCCGATTCTCTGACCCCAATGCTTACGGGTTCATGTACCCCGATGGTGTGGATCCCTTCAGTGCTTTTTACGAGACTTCGGGTGGTGAGCACGATGATCCAGCGAATCAGTAGCTGCGATCTCCTTTTGTGGATGGTCGAATAAAAAATTGGTGTCAGTATTTAGTGTCTTTTGAGGTCCTGCGGGGACAAATGGTTATGTTTCAATGTCTTATGTGGTCCTACGGGGACCGTTTTCTGTCTTGCTTTACTCTCGTTAGGGAGAGTTTATTTGTCTTTTTGTCTATGCATTATCAAGCATGTACTTTCTAACTTTAATATTCAAATATATGCATACTTTCGTTTACTCTTGAGCTCTCATGTTTTCTGGCTAAAATACTTGATTTTCCATCTTTGGTTAAGTGACAAAGGGAGAGAAAACGTATTGAGGGGGAGTAGTCTACCTACGGGGGAGTCATTCCCTGAAGATGCTATCTCTTTATTTTTTCAATTATCAAAATAGATGAAATTGTTGGCACATTTATTTTGATAACATTAACAACATCTTCGTAGTTTAGTTTTCTCTGTATTTCAGCTAACATATAATCTCTCAAGCTCTCCCACAAAAAGATTTTTTCATTCAAGCCGAGTCATCAAAGCCTTATGGAAGTCCCTAAAAGAAGACTGAAGAAAAGACCAACGCACCTTAAAGACAGCTCTCAAAATATTCAAGATTTCGAGTCTGTATAAGGTCTAGGTCTTTCTGTATAACACCTAAGGTTGGATGACAAGCATAAAGCTCTTTTATTTTTCAGTCAAAAATCAATGTCTAAAGAAACGGCATACCGACGGTATACCGCTGTGTACCGATGGTATATCGTTTCTAAGCTCCAAAATATTATGTGACAAAACTCGGAATACCGACGACATACTACAATATGCTGGCGGTATACCGTTTTGTGAGCTATAAAATATTCTGTGACGAAACTCGGCATACCGACGGCATACTACAGTATATCGACGGTATACCGTTTTACGAGCCACAAAATGTTCGGTGACGAAACTCGGTATACTGGCGGCATACTACTGTATACCGGCGGTATACCGTTTTGTGAGCCATAAAATATTCTGTGACGAACATCGATATACCGATGGCATACCGCTGTATACCGACGATATACCGGCTTCATCAGATTTGATTTTTGAATGGACAAGATACTAGCATTAAATGCTCCCAACGGATAGATTTATTACCATTACTGTTCTGAACGGTATGCCGACGGTATGTCGGTACATACCGACGGCATGCCGTCCGTATTATGTTCAGGAGCATTAAATGCTATCCTTTCTTGATTTTCTATATAAATGGATTCCTTCCTTCCATTGAAGGCCATCCATTTAAGCCATAAATTTTTCAACAACCAAGAGCTCCACCATTACTACTCTACCCAAGCTTTTAATTGTCATCCAATCCAAAAGTGCTAGAGTATTCAAGAGTTGTACTTTTCGATCTTCAAGTGTTGTGGAAGATCAACAGTTTTCTTTCCTTTCCTTTTGAAGTTGATGAGCCTTCGTAAGAAAACTCGTGTGTAAGAAGTTGGCGAGTTCTTCGGATCCAAACTCGTATTGAAGTTGACGAGTTCTTCGGATCCAAACTCGTGTGTAACTATTTCCTCAATAGTGGATTTAAGCCGGAGAGAGTTCCGGGACTAGATTGCCTCTAGGGAGGAGACCAGGATACATCGAGTGTTTAATTCTCTTTCTTTCTTATTTACTTCAGTAAAATAGCTTACTTGTGTTTAGTATTTTTTTATTACCCTATTCACCCCCCCTCTAGGGTTCTACATGTTTCAGCATCTGGAGACTGTTGTACGAGTTTGATTTTGTGTGGCACACTAAGTGGTTGGTATTATCGGTTTTACCAGCAAAGGATCCCAGGCGAGTACATTTGTTATTTATTTTCGATATTTTTAATTACTATTTCATTGTTAGTCATTTTATATTTGATACTTGTCTCTTTTTCATATCTTGTCGTATTTTTACCTGTAGTGTCGGGAAGGGGAAATACCAAATAGATATGTGATCTGGCCGTAGATGCTGTACACATCGTAGACATTGTTTATTTTTCTGCAAAGTAGACATCGTAGACATTGTTTATTTTATTGCTATTTAGACATCGTAGACATCGTGGTAACTGTCCATAGACCGATCATATATCAAAAGGTACTTCAAAACACATATATAGTATTTCCTTTGGATTTTTTCATTTACTATTGTCATATAGTTTCCTGTCTACTTTTCTCATGTCTTTTTTTTTACCAATATCCTAATTATCTCAAATCATTTATTTTATTATTAACCTCTATTTTATAGTCGTTATCATATATTGGAACTGCACTTAATGAATTGTACTCATTCCATTCCTGATTGGAAATAAAAATTTTTTAGGTTGATCGTGACTACTCTTAGCCATGGGGAGATACGTGTGCACTTGCAGGCCAAAACCTAGAGATTAGCTAGATAGATGAGTTGTAGTCATTTTTAATAATTGTAAGAGTTTATATTTTTTTCAAATGTAAAATTTGTGAATATTGTAAGTTTAATTTAGTTATTGTGAATGAGTAGAAAGTTATTATTTTATATGACTTGAGCATCATGGCCTTGACAATGTTCTACCGCCGACGCTGCGACGTAGGCTAGCTTCGACACGCACTCGTATCCCGAAAAGCGTGTACGGGTCGTGACAAGTTTTTGTGGTGGCCCATGGAGGTCAGTCTTCGCAAATTGTACAAACTTGTGGTAGTACCTATATTAGTCGTACTACTGCAAGCTTACGACTTGGAAATGCTCATTCACAAATTAGGAATAACTTGAATTTAGGAGAATGACTAGGAATAGGAGTCCCTTATTCAAATTGACTGTTGGGTAGTTAAGGCTGCTTAATAGGCCATATGACTTAGGTAAGGATCTATTGAATTCTAAACCCTATTGGATAATTTGAGGAATTTTCATAGAAGGATATACCATTGTGTTTTGATACGCTGGTAGGATCTAAGATGGGTAGACTATCCGCCTGGTAAATTAGGCATTTTTAGGATTCAATCCTAACCTTGACCATTTGTTTTGCCTTCTCTAACTATCATCATATTGTAAGTCGAATTGCTTATTCATTTTTTATTTTTCCAACAAGGAATTAGTTTTATGATTTTCTATTCTGTTATCCATATACGAATCTCGAGTTAGTTTTGCTTCAAAGTTTTTCCTCAATCATTTTAATATACATGAAATAAAGATTTGAATTTTTGTACTTCTCTTGTCTTCAGTTATTTCCTCCCTGAACAATCTTTTTATTTTTAAGGATTGAGACTATGCCAGATACTTACATTTTCTATCATGATCAATTTGTTTGAATTTCTAGAAACTCCTTTGAAGTTCTTAGGGATATAGTTGGAATAGTTTTGACGACTTATGATTGCAAGACAGCAGCACACTGTCGCCAATTATCCGAGTTATGAAAACTGCGGGGTTCACTACTGTAACCCCTCTTCCCGAATTTCCCTAATTATTAATTTTTCTTCTTTCTTATTGTGCTTGAAGGTCGTGTTCGTCGAGACTTTGCAAATAACGTTACGATTAAGTTCTATTGAAAACAAGTGCTAAAAATTAAATACTTTGAGAGTGCTATTTTGTTTTAATAAATATTTTTATTGAAGTATGTAGTTAGAAATATGAAAGATATTTTGTTACTACCTTGAATTTTATTAAATATTAATTTTGAAAATTATTTATAAATTATAAATATTTATAGAATTTTAGAATACGTTTCAAACTATTTGATGACATCGAATATTATCTATATTATAGTGATAAATAATATTATTTTGATTTAGAAATATGTTATTTGACAAAATATTAAATTTTTTTTTAAAAGTTATGTCGATCGCCTATTTCATTTTGATTTAACTCATACAATTTGAATTATTTATCAATATAGAATAATATTTTAAATTATTATGGCAATCATTAATAAGATTTGTGATTCGATTAATTTTTGGCGTAAAAAATTATTCTATTTGAATTTCTATAATTTAAACTTTTGACAATATTAGCTATCAATTTTAAGTTGGCAGTATTATCTATTAGTAGATTCGATTAAATTATGTTGATTTAAAATAAATATTATTTGATTCAAATTTATGTATTAAGATTATGTTAAACTAGTTTTAAATATTTATTTGGTTTTAAATTAAGGGATATCGAATTAGAGTTGATTTATAAAATATGTGTTACAATATTTTGATGACAACAACTATTATTTATAATTATAATGATAGTCGATTAATTGAGTACAAATTTGAATTTATACGATTTGAATTACTTGATAAGTACTAAATACCGATGTAAAGTAATATTTTTATCTACTAATGTATTATGATTAAACGAAATTAAGTTTTAAATATTTATTTGATGGGAAGGCTTTATCTACTCGAATCTTACTCCTTATCCAAGGAGGAGATTCACCTCCTATACAAGGAGAGCTTCTCTTTATTTTCTCTCACAACTCAACTTCCTCCCATATTCTCTTCCAACCACACCTCTCCCTGCTGCGGACCAAGCCGGGAGACCACAACAATTCCATCATCGACACCATAATTTCCAATACAATTCCATCACTATCACAACAGCCACCCTTCTCCAAAACCTCCGTAGACCACCGACCCAACCCACGCCGACCATTCTCGACTACCACCTCTACCTGTATCCATCACCCCGACCATCTCCCCGACGTCCCTGCGGTCCACAACTCACCACCACCAACAAAGTTGGTACACAAATTCTGTGTGGACACGTCTGTGTCCACCTCCAGCACCATCACAGTATCTGTGTCCAATTGTGTCTTTGCGTCCACCGCAGAGATCATATAAATCACCGTGTCCGGACTCGTGCATCCGTGTCCGTTGTCAACATCCAGTTCCTCCATTCGTATCCCGTACAACACAATCCTCTATAGTACAATCCGGTGTCCAGCACCCATAAACGATCCAATACACAACAAAACTTCAAAGAAAACTCTAACCCTAACTTTTGGGTCCACCGACGGCCCTCCCGACACCACGTTCCTACGGCTCCGCTCTACTACAGCAGTCCCGACACTGCGACCCTGTCCTCCCCCGTGTCTGGACATCTACCGCCAAGCCCTGTTTCGGTGCTTCTCCATATCCCCGTACCCGCACCGGTGTGCAACACCAGCGGCGACTGCAGCACCGACGTCCACCACCCTAGCGCCATCCTGATGAGCCTTCTGTCGCCGAGCTCGCCAGAGCACCAGCGCCGGACCCGATCCCGTGGTGAGCCTTTCCCCCTTCGTTCTTCCACACTCTTCTCTCTTACACTTCTTTTTCTATTATTTTCTGAATGAAAGAATAACAATGACATTTTATTGGGTTTTGAAAATATGGATTAAAGGATTGGGCTTGATATTTGTCATGACCCGATCGCAAATAATTGGGTCAAACCGGATCATGCCCAGCCTGCACCGTTATGAGACGGCGGCAGTAAGCTGTTCTATTAGCAGGTATTCACACAAAACATCTATATCTGTCACAACTCAATATACAAAAATTTTAAAACTTTTATTCAATAATTGAAAAGTACAACTGGAAAGTAAGAACTGAAATGAAAAGCTGAATTCAAATTAACAAAAGTTCCAAAAACAATGAAACTGGAAACTGGAAATAACTAGCTAAGCGTTCGGCTCGTCGGCCTCAGTTCCTGCGTCCTCCGAGGGAGACTCTGGCAACACCACAGGGTACAGAACCGGGTCATAATAGCTATTGTACAATAGCTCAGCATCCTCAATGTCACCTAAAAATGTTGTCTCCAGTCAGGAGAGAGCAAGTACGAATATGTAACTCATATTTCAAGTAATAATGGAAAAGTGCAGGCTAAACAGTTTAAACAATATTTTCCAGCATTCTACAATTAAAAATAATGTGATTTGAATGTGTAAGCATCTATGACCGGCTTGGGTTATACAATAGCGTCCTAGCGACGCGATACGGCTTATCCCCGTGTGTAAGAGGGGTAAGCTCGCACAATATGCAATATGAGGGGTATTGGCCATAAACGTTACACTATTCCCCCAATCCCCACAATCAATCAATCAATATTTGAATCCGTGTAGCAATGTGGTTTAAACATGCAGCTAGACAATTACTAAATAAAATACAAGAAAATATAACCGTAACTTGCCTTTGTTTATGACTGGAGTAGGATGACGGTTCCGGGGAAGAAGTTTGTACCGTCCTTGGAAATCCTACAGTTGGAGAACTTGACTTAGAACCAAAATTGAAACCATTCTAGGTGTGCTAGTTACAATCTCTAGAATTGGTCCTAATTCAGTTTTAAGTTTATTAATTATTCTACCGGAAAACGTCTAACGTCGCAATCTACTGCGTTGTCAATTAGTTTGTTAAACCGGTTAATTCAGTTAATTGGGGAAAAATAGCAATTACAGTTTAACTTAGGAAAACTTTGTATTTTTGTAATATATATATAAACTAGTTTTCTTGTAGTGATAAAACATGAACTTGGTATCTTCTAATATTTTATTCATTTAATTAACTTAGGAAAATCTTTATTAATTTTATACAAAATAATTAATATCCTAATTATAATTTACGCGTCCAAATATGGAAACCAACCCAGAAAAGAAATAAAGATCAACCCAGAAAAGAAATGAAAATCAAACTAGAAAAGAAATAAAAAACCTTGACTACATAATACAGGGGAACATCTAACAAAATAGAAATCTGGGCTTATGCCCTTACAAACTTTACATAAATGAAATTAGAAGAAAATTAGTTAGCTCAGAAAAAATGTCCCGTATTTTAAATACTGAAAACAAAACTAATAAATAAATTGAATTAAATCTTAGGAGTCTCAGACTTGGTCCAATCGTCACTATTTTTAGCTAGTGCCTCAACGTCCGAAAATTCCGATTTCGTTTGCATTTCGCTAGGGCCCAATGACCGGTACAGTCGTCGCCCAAAAAATCCATTTAATAAACATTTTCGAAAACTGATTTTGAATTATATATATAAAGTTTTACGAAAATTGGGCAGCATTTCCTCTATATTTGGGACAACCCAATACTGGAAAAATGTGCCAACAACACCAAAAATATTTATCCCAAACCAGGGAAACCACAGAAATTAATTCCACCAAAAACTCAAAACCAATTCCCATCATAGGCCAAGCCAACAAAACTACAGAAAGAACTAATCACCAACTATGAACTCAAAACCAAGAATCCAAACCACAACACCATAAAGCCAAGACCACAGAACATTCTGAAACGAAGTTCGGAAAATTTTCGAAAAGACACAGAACGAAAATAGTATAGATTCGAAAATATCCGAATTTAACTCAAAAAATTCCTAGAAAACCAACAGAAGCACAAATAAGAAAATCTACAGAACTTTTCCGAAGGAAAGTTCGAAAATTCCGAAGGATCGGAATCACCACCTCAAAACCGATTCCAGTTGCGGGATCGGGGACCAAAATCATCATCGACAACTACGGAAAGGACACGGGGACAACGAAAATATACCTTGGGTTGCTCGGCTAGAGCTCTCAGATGTTAAATTGGAATAAAACCAAGTTTTTGCGGAATCGGGAAAATCCAGAGCTTGCGGACAGCAAAAGAAAATCGCGAGACGGGGGATCGGGGTCGGGATCCGGCGCGGGGGCACGCTGGACAGAGGAGGGGGCTGCTGGAGCGCTCGGGGAGCGGCGCTGGACGAATCGGGGTCACCGCTGGCGGCGGGCTACTGGCCGAAAAGGGGGTCGGCGCGGAGTCGGGGCGGCCGGCGGAGGTGGGGCCGCACGGAAGACGGTTCCGGAGTCGGCGGAGGCCGGCGGGCGCGGGCGGTCGTGGTGGCGGGTGCTCGGGTTGGACGCCTACGAAAGACTAGGGCACGGGGGCGCTGGAGTTGGGGGATTGCTCGGGTGAAGAGAGTTTGGGGAAAAATGAGAAAAGAATGAATATAGAGTGCTGGTGGTGGGTTGGGTTTAATATGGGAGAGTAGGAGAAGTGGAGGAATAGTTGTGTGGAGGAGAGTGAGTTTAGTGGAGGAAAAGAAGGAGAAGGGAAAGCTGAGGAGAAATAAGGGGGAGTGCTGGGTCATGGGCGGCCAGGTCGTGGGGGTAGATTAGGATTTGTTTTTTTTCTTTTCCTTTTCTCATTCTTTTGTAATAAAACCAATATATATATATATATATATATATATATATATATATATATATATATATATATATATATATATATATTAGAAAAAGAACTTAAGAATGGGTTCAGAAAACGGGATTGGGTTTCGGGAAATCGCACCGGGTTCGAACATGGGTTCGGAGTCCGGACTCGGGATCGGGGCAGGACCATAATAAAAAACCAACGATAATTTTTAAAATAATGTTTTTCCTAAATCCGACTAAATAATAATATAATAATATAAATAATAATAATAATAATAAATAATAACTATAAATCCTAAAATCTGGGTTTCACAATCTTCCCTCCTTAGAAAATTTCGTCCTCGAAATTAAAGGCAGGGTTAGGGGTTACCTCAAGTCTCAAACAGATACGGATACTGCTCCCGCATCTTGTCTTCTCGTTCCCAGGTCGCCTGGTGAGTTGTGCCGCCACATAACTCTGACTATTGGCGTCACAGAATTCCTGGTTCTCTTCTCTCCCCTGTCCAATATTTCCACTGGCTTCTCTGGTACTGTGAGACTGGGTCCAATTTCCAGCTCCGAATGGTCCACGATGTGGCTCGAGTCTGGACTGTAGCGTCTCAGCTGCGATACGTAAAATACGTTGTGGACGCCTTCGAGACTTAGGGGTAGAGCCACCCGATAAGCAACTTCTCCAATCCTGTTAAGTACTTTAAAAGGACCAATATACCTGGGGCTTAGCTTTCCTGCTCTGCCGAAACGAATGGTTCCTCTGGTAGGAGAGATCTTCACGAACACACTGTCACCTTCTTCAAACTCCAACGGCCGTCGGCTGTTATCGGCCCAATGCTTCTGTCTGTCCCGAGCTTGTCTCTGATCATCTTTACCTTCTCTGCTGCCTCGGTCACCATATACTCGTTCTCCTACGTCGTCCCAAGCAAGTGGAGTACGACAATGACGTCCATATAGTGCTTCGAACGGTGTCATACCAATGCTAGATTGGTAGCTGTTGTTGTAGGAGAACTCTACCAAGTACAAATGGTCTTCCCAAGACCCTCCAAATTCCAAGACACAAGATCTCAGCATGTCTTCTAGCGTCTGGATTGTTCTCTCCGATTGTCCGTCAGTCTGGGGATGGTAGGCGGTGCTGAACTTTAATTGCATTCCCAAACTGTCATGCAAGCTCTTCCAGAAGTGAGAGGTGAACCTGGTATCCCTGTCAGACACAATACTTACCGAAACTCCATGAATCCGGTAGATGTGCCGCATGTACAGGGCCGCCACATTCTTAGTGGATAGACCCACCTTGAAAGGAATAAAGTGGGCTGACTTCGTTAGTCGGTCCACGATAACCCAAATGGCATCCTTTCCTCCTTGGGATCGAGGCAGTTCTGACACAAAATCCATCGTTATGTGCTCTCATTTCCACTCTGGGATGTCTAGCAGCTGCAACAGTCCTGCTGGTCTCTGTCTGCTAGCTTTCACTTATTGACAAATTAAACATCTAGCTACATACCTGGATACGTCCTTCTTCATTCCGTACCACCATACTATAGTACGTATATCCCGATACATTTTGTTGGCTCCTGGATGTATGGAATACTGCGACTGGTGCGCTTCTTGCATCAGCTCGTTCCTCAGTTCGCCAGTTGGTACGCAAAGCCTCGTACCATGCTTCAGTGCTCCATCACTGGCGATTGAGAATCCTTCGAGTGTTCCTGCCAGCACTTGATCTCTGAGTTTGCAAAGCGTCTCGCCTTGGAATTATTCCTCCTTGACTCTGTCCATTAGACTTGAACGCACTTGCAACTGCATCATTGTTGAATCAGCTCCTAGTACAATGGCTTCTCTTCTCAGTTTCTTCATTTATTCTTTGGACAGTACAATCTCCAGAACAAGTTTTTCCATGTCCTCCAGCAAATGACGCTCCTTGGTCAAGAACATTGCCATCGGGTATCGACTAAGTGCATCTGCAATAACATTAGCCTTACCCGGATGATACTGCAGGTTGATGTCGAAATCCTTCATCAGCTCCAGCCATCGTCTCTGTCGTATGTTCAGCTCCTTCTGATTGAAAACATATTTAAGACTTTTGTGGTCTGTAAATATTTGCACTCTCTCTCCATAAAGGTAGTGCTTCTACAGCTTCAATGCAAATATTACCGCTGTAAGCTCCAAATCATGCGTGGGATAGTTCTTCTCATGAGTCCATAATTGCCTAGATACGTAAGCAATTACTTTCCCGTGTTGTTGAAGAACACAGCCCAATCCCTTACCGGAAGCATCACTGTAAATTGAGAAACCGCCGGTACCTGCAGGTAGCACAAGTATCGGCGCCGTTGTAAGCCTATTCTTCAGTTCCTCAAATGCTGACTGGCAAGCTTCAGACCAAATAAATTCTTCATTCTTCCTGGAGAGCTTCGTCATCGGCTCGGCAATCCTGGAGAAATCCTTCATAAATTTCTGGTAGTAGCCAGCTAAACCTAAGAAACTTCTGATTTCTGCAACTGAACTTGGTGCAGTCCACTTCTCGATAGCAGCTATCTTCATTGGATCCACCGAAATTCCTTCTCCTGTGACATGGCCAAGAAAATCTACTTTGTCTAAGAAGAATTCGCATTTAGATAGCTTACCATAGAGCTTCTCCTTCCTTAAAGTTCCCAGAACTTTCCTCAGGTGCTCTTCATGCTCTTCTTCAGTCTTCGAGTAGATCAGAATGTCATCGATGAAGACAACAACAAACTGATCCAGATATTCATGGAAGACCTTGTTCATAAGGTTTATAAATACTGCAGGGCATTCGTCAGTCCAAATGGCATGACCAAAAATTCATACTGACCATATTTGGTGTTGAACGCCGTCTTTGGAATATCCTCCTTCCTGACCTTGATTTGATGGTAGCCAGACCTGAGATCTATCTTCGAAAATACCTTAGCTCCACTCAGTTGATCAAACAGGTCGTCGATCTGGGGCAGAGGGTACTTGTTCTTAATGGTGATGTTGTTCAGCGCCCGGTAATCAATGCACATCCGCACGGTTCCATCCTTCTTGGGCACGAACAAAACTGGTGCTCCCCATGGTGAAGCCCCGTCTCTGATAAATTCTTGTGCCTTCAGTTCGTCAATCTGGTCCTTCATCTCCTTTACCTCCTTAGGGTTGACTCTGTAGCATCTTCGAAAAATAGGAAAAGAGCCGGGTACTAGATCGATGGTGAATTCCATACCTCGATCTGGTGCCAATCCTGGAAGACTATCTGGAAAGACGTCCATGAATTCCGCTATAATAGGGTGAGGAGGCCCGGGTTCTTTGGTGATAGAGGAATAGGTAACACTCTTCATGTCTTCCGGAGCTCGAGAGATTTTAAACCCCTCTATGACAATCTATCAGCGTATGCTGCTCACTTAACCAGTCCATCCCTAGGACTATATTATAATTGGGCAAGGGCATCACAAGTAAGGGTGTTAAGAATTTGTGGCTTGAGATAGTTATGGGACAGTTACAAGCCTCAGTGATGGGTATGGGTCCAAGTATGACCGATGGTGGACCTCATCGCCAGCAGGGCCGGAACGAGTGGTCTTTCCTTTGGCCGTACTCTGGAAGGTTTTGGGTTGCAAACACAAGAAAGGTATCCTACCCGTCTATAATCAAACAAAAATATTTATATATATATAATTCGGACCTATGTTATGACAAATCAATGTTCTAGTGTTCTAATTATTTCTAGGTAAGTTTTCCTAAGTCGTTGTTTTGACCTGCATGGGCCACTACTAAAAACATGTCACGACCCGATCCCAAATAATTGGGTCGAACCGGATCATGTCCAGCCTGCACCGTTGTGAGACGGCTGCAGTAAGGTGTTCTATTAGCAGGTATTCACAACAACATCTATACATCTGTCACAACTCAATATACGAAAATTTTAAAACTTTTATTCAATAATTGGAAAGTACAACTGGAAAGTAAGAACTGAAATAAAAAGCTGAATTCAAGTTAACAAAAATTCCAAAAATAATGAAACTGGAAATAACTAGCTAAGCATTCGGCTCGTCGGCCTCAGGTCCTGCGTCCTCCGAGGGGGACTCTGGTAACACCATAGGGTACAGAACCGGATCATAATAGCTATTGTACAATAGCTCAGCATCCTCAATGTCACCTAAAAATGTTGTCTCCAGTCAGGAGAGAGCAAGTACGAATATGTAACTCATATTTCAAGTAATAATGGAAAAGTGCAGGCTAAACAGTTTAAACAATATTTTCCAGCATTCTACAATTAAAAATAATGTGATTTGAATGTGTAAGCATCTATGACCGGCTTGGGTTATACAATAGCGTCCTAGCGACGCGATACGGCTTATCCCCGTGTGTAAGAGGGGTAAGCTCGCACAATATGCAATATGAGGGGTATTGGCCATAAACGTTACACTATTCTCCCAATCCCCACAATCAATCAATCAATATTTGAATCCGTGTAGCAATGTGGTTTAAACATGCAGCTAGACAATTACTAAATAAAATACAAGAAAACATAACCGTAACTTGCCTTTTTTTATGACTGGAGTAGGATGACGGTTCCAGGGAAGAAGTTAGTACCGTCCTTGGAAATCCTACAGTTGGAGAACTTGACTTATAACCAAAATTGAAACCATTCTAGGTGTGCTAGTTACAATCTCTAGAATTGGTCCTAATTCAGTTTTAAGTTTATTAATTATTCTACCGGAAAACGTCTAACATCGCAATCTACTGCGTTGTCAATTAGTTTGTTAAACCGGTTAATTCAGTTAATTGGGAAAAAATAGCAATTACAGTTTAACTTAGGAAAACTTTATATTTTTGTAATATATATATAAACTAGTTTTCTTCTAGTGATAAAACATGAACTTGTTATCTTGCTAATATTTTATTCATTTAATTAACTTAGGAAAATCTTTATTAATTTTATACAAAATAATTAATATCCTAATTATAATTTACGCATCCAAATATGGAAACCAACCCAGAAAAGAAATAAAAATCAACCCAGAAAAGAAATAAAAATTAAACTAGAAAAGAAATGAAAAACCTAGACTACACAATACAGGGGAACAACTAATAAAATAGAAATCTGGGCTTATGCCCTTACAAACTTTACATAAATGAAATTAGAGGAAAATTAGTTAGCTCTGAAAAAATGACCCGTATTTTAAATACTGAAAACAAAACTAATAAATAAATTGAATTAAATCTTAGGAGTCTCAGACTTGGTCCAATCGTCACTATTTTTAGCTAGTGTCTCAACGTCCGAAAATCCTGGTTTCGTTTGCATTTCGCTAGGGCCCATTGACCGGTACGGTCGTCGCCCAAAAAATCCATTTAATAAACATTTTCGAAAACTGATTTTGAATTATATATATAAAGTTTTACGAAAATTGGGCAATATTTCCTCTATATTTGGGACAACCCAATACTGGAAAAATGTGCCAACAACACCAAAAATATTTATCCCAAACCAGGGAAACCACAGAAATTAATTCCACCAAAAACACATAACCAATTCCCATCATAGGCCAAGCTAACAAAACCACAGAAAGAACTAATCACCAACTATGAACTCAAAACCAAGAATCCAAACCACAGCACCATAAAGCCAAGACCACAAAACATTCCGAAACGAAGTTCGAAAAATTTTCGAAAAGTCACAGAACCAAAATAGTATAGATTCGGAAATATTCGAATTTAACTCGAAAAATTTCAAAAAAAAACCAACAGAAGCACAAATAAGAAAATCTACATAACTTTTCCGAAGGAAAGTTCGAAAATTTCGAAGGATCGAAATCACTACCTCAAAATCGATTCCATTTGCGGGATCGGGGCCCGAAATCATCATCGACAACTACGGAAAGGACACAGGGACAACGAAAATATACCTTGGGTTGCTCGGCTAGAGCTCTCAGATGTTTAAATTGGAATAAAACCAAGTTTCTGCGGAATCGTGAAAATCCAGAACTCGCGGACAGCAAAGGAAAATCGCAAAACGGGAGATCGGGGCCGGGATCCGGCGCAGGGGCACGCTGGACAGAGGAGGGGGGCTGCCGGAGCGCTCGGGGAGCGACGCTGGGCGAAGCGGGGTCGCCGTTGGCGGTGGGCTGCTGGCCGAAAAGGGGGTTGACGCGGAGTCGGGGCGGCCGGCGGAGGTGGGGCCGCGCGGGAGACGGAGCCGGAGTCGACGGAGGCCGATGGTCGCGGTGGCGGGTGCTCAGGTTGGACGCCGACGGAAGACTAGGGCACGAGAGCGCTGGAGTTGGGGGATTGCTCGGGTGAAGAGAGTTTGGGGAAAAATGAGAAAAGAATGAATATAGAGTGCTGGTGGTGGGTTGGGTTTAATATGGGAGAGTGGGAGAAGTGGAGGAATAGTTGTGTGGAGGAGAGTGAGTTTAGTGGAGGAAAAGGAGGAGAAGGGAAAGCTGAGGAGAAATAAGGGGGAGTGCTGGGTCATGGGCGGCCAGGTCGTGGGGGTAGATTAGGATATGTTTTTTTTTTCTTTTCCTTTTCTCATTCTTTTGTAATAAAACCAATATATATATATATATGTATTTATATATTAGAAAAAGAACTTAAGAATGGGTTCAGAAAATGGGATTGGGTTTCGGGAAATCGCACCGGGATCGAACTCGGGTTCGGAGTCCAGACTCGGGATCGGGGCAGGACCACAATAAAAAATCAACGATAATTTTTAAAATAATATTTTTCCTAAATCCGACTAAATAATAATATAATAATATAAATAATAATAATAATAATAATAATAATAATAATAATAAATAATAACTACAAATCCTAAAATCTGGGTTTCACAATATTGGGCTTAAGCTCACATTTTAATTGATGGTTAATTGTAGCATTATTTATTATTTTTGGACTAATAATATGGGCTTTTAAGTATTAGGTTTTGAGAAGGTATGCTGGGCCTTCTAGTTTGGGCCAGGCCGAAAATGAGTTAATAAGATAAGAGTATTTAAGTTATATTTTTGGATTAGTATTTTAAATTAGTTAGATTTATTTGTTAAGTAGTGATTATATTAATATTTTACTTAGATATTATTATTATAAGCCTTTTAACTTAAAATTGTAACATCTGTATGTTTGGGTCTTGGGCTAAGTTATAAATGTATTTTGGAACCTTATAATATCTTTTTGGGCTGGGTATTATATACGTGTATATATGTAGTAAAATGCTATATTATTATGACTATTATTCTCTAGTTATTATTATTATTATTATTACCATTAGTACTATTTAACATATTTATATTGTTTTCTTAAATAAGTACATAGATAATTTTCTAAAAAGTACTTTATAACAAAACATAATATTGGCTCTATATATATAGATGATTTGCATATATATTGGTTTATTATAATGCACTAATATGATATTGTTTCTTCTAAATAAAATATATAGTCTTTTAAGGGATATTTTGGACTCCTAAAAAATAAGTATATTGAGTTCACCCCAGTAGTTTTCATATAAACTATAGTAAACCAAATATTTATTTTTCCTAAAATAGGTACATATATCTTCTAAAGTAGGGATTATTTTCTAAGTCAAACCCCCTTTAACTTAAATCATTTTTCGATCGTAACTAATCGATAATTACCTATTTTCTTGCAACCCTAACATTACCTTAGGCTAAGTGGACTATTCCAAATGCAACGGGATTGTCGGTTTCACCAGCTAAGGACCTCAGGCAAGTACACTTTCTGATTGCTTTCGATTCATAGTAGTCTTTTCATTTTATGTTTATACATATATCTTTCTTTTTGTTGACACGCTCGTCACACGGAGTAGTCGGAAGGGAAAATATCTTAGTAGACATGTGGACTACCCAAACTATCCCCATGATGTCTATTTGTGAATAATAGCATCTGCATACGACACGTGAAGGTGCCGAATTTACCCCCTAGCCGTTCACATGTCGAAACAGAAATTTCACACCACATAGATAGTTGTCTTTTATTTGTTTTCGTTGTATTCCTTCCCACCTGCCATGTCATCAGTTACTTTCTAGTTTTCATATCTCATATGTTATTTTCATGTCTTGTTAATTCTATTGTATTTTCGTATTGCCGTCGGTTTGTGTGCTTGTTCCATTCCTGACTGGAAACTAACATTTTTCTGGTTAGCCGTGGATTCACTTAATTTTGGGAGATACGGGTGTACTTGCAGACATAAACCTAGAAATAGATAGCAATGGTATTATTTTCATTAAATGTGTAAGAACATTGTATTTTTTTGCCAATATAAATCTTATAATTGTTGTAATAAATCTTAGAAATGTGAATGAGCAATAAAGTTGTTATTTTATGATTTTGAGCATCATGGCCGTGACAGCGTTCTACCGTCGACTCTACGGCGTAGGCTGGCTTGGACACGTCTCGTATCCGAAAAAGCAGGTGCGGGTCGTGGCAACTACAGCCAGCAGTACACTGGCGAGGCATGACCCCTAAAGTTGCTATTTTAAGTAACCGTAGGTTATCGACTGTTGTTAAAACTAGTCTTAGTTGTTTACTTCTGATCTTAGTTATCTTTATGTCATGGATAGAGTTAATAAAATATCCGATGACCATATCATAGTTGAGTCAAGAAACTAAGGATTTACTGCAATAAGGCGTACACTGGCGAGACATAAATTATCGGTAAAATGATTTCAGACATGATTACAGTTTTTGGATACTATATGTAGGAACGAAATCGTAAAACAGAATACACTAGAGGGGGGTGAATAGAGTAGGCAGCGAAATATTGCTAATTAAAAATCTTGTTAGCAGTTAGATCAAAGATATAAAAATAATCACAAAGTAAATGAAAGAAATTAAAAGTAATCAGAAGGCAAACATAAACACCGAGATTTATACTGGTTTCCCTCTTGTGAGGACTAGTCCAGTCGAAAGAACTCTAGCTTCCAGTTGAATCCACTATTGGAAAATCCTGCAAGTTTTCATACGAAGTCCTTGC
The DNA here is from genome assembly GCA_029216955.1 of Iris pallida. Classification (NCBI taxonomy): domain Eukaryota; kingdom Viridiplantae; phylum Streptophyta; class Magnoliopsida; order Asparagales; family Iridaceae; genus Iris; species Iris pallida. The sequence continues at coordinate 3,979,791 of JANAVB010001800.1, forward strand.
AACTTCTACAGACGCGAGCTTTGATACGAAGAACTCGACCAACTTCAAGTGCGAAGAGTTGTATCTTCTATCAAGCCTCTGATTACAATCGCTCTGAAACTTCTAGACCGTACCGCACTGGCAAATCGACTAGAGGATTGTAACTGGCTTGGAATTTGAAAATAAAAGCTTTTGAGAACTCTTTGGAAGAATGTTAGCTTAAGAAGAGAAGAGATTGAAAGTGAATTGGTGATTTGAAATGATCGAAATACTTCGCTTATTTATAGTTTTTCCAAAGACAGATATCTGACAGAATTCGGGCAGAATTTAGACAAAACTCTTTGTAACAAACCGCAACTGAAGGGTGACCAAGTTCAAAATCAAACGTTCACTAACATTCATCTTGGCCGAACTCTGGTCGAACTCGGACCGAGTTCTGCTAGGGCTCTGCTAGTTCATTTTTGAAAAAAATCAATTTGGCTTTTTGAAAAGTCCTTCAGAAGCTTTTTGTAAAAAAGTATGTTTTTCAAAAACATAGGTCATTTGTAAAAGAATAGGATGGTTTTGAAAAACGTTTTCGGATAGCCTATTTGCCAGTACGATTCGGTGTACAATGTATTCCTAGACTCAATAAAATAAAAAATTACATTGCTTAAAGGAAATACATTCTGAATAGCAAACGGCTTCCGTCTTGAACATAGTTGATATCCATCGTTGAGCAGTGTCCAAAACGTCATAGGTAAACATCTGAATTGACTTGTATTTATATCGAGACAGAGTTTGATCAATTATTAAAATCAGGTTTGACCATGACCAATGGGCCAACAATCTCCCCTATTTTGATAATTGACAAACCTTGTCGATATAACATCTGAGTATGGATCAATTCAAAAATGTATCAAAAAAAATTGTTCATAACCTGTATGCATAAAGATGTTAGATCCATTTCTCTCCCGTTATCACTTAGCAAAATAATTGTAAAAGAGAAAGCTCCCCCGCAATAAATGCATAAGTAACAAACAGTGAAAAAACATAAAAAAATATAAAACATTCATCACAGGTATGATATAAACAGTTAAAAAGATATTGTATAAACAACACAGGCATGTTATTTGTCACAGGCAGTTTTAATATGAAGCAAAAAGAGAGATAATGCTAGAATAAAACTGAAACAAATATAGTGCTGAATAATAAACTAATATGCCAAACTGAGGCATAATAAAAACCATGTCTATGAAGAGTCACATAATAACTAAAATAAAAGGTGCTGATAATAACTTGGAATGTCGGAGCATTTCCAAGTAAACATAAGACAAAAATAACAGTCTCAAAAATCATAACATCTCAAAAATCATCATCCTCATCATCATCGTCATCAGCTGCAACGCCAGCATCTCCAGAAGGACCAGCTCCAGAAGTATGAGGAGTGGCACCAGTAGTACGGTACCAATCGTAAGCGCTTCCTGGCTGGAACAGAGAGTGGACCACCTCATCATCAATGCGGTAGCCAGAAACAGAAGGGTCTCGAGGTAGAGAGCTAGCAGAGTGACCCGTCTGCACAAATCTCAGATCGGCGAAGGAGTTGGCAATAGCCTAGAACCGAGTCACGTCATGGAACTCATGTTCCCTGGAAGTCTCAACATAAAAGGACTGCAGATCTGATAGGTGCTGATGAATACCCTTACATGTCATAGGGTAAGAATGAGAAGGACCAGGTACAGTGGAAGTAGGTACAGGAGGAGCAGGTGCAGTAGGTGGAGGAACAGTGGCAATGCTGCGGCGAGAGAGTTTGAGGAACTTGGGTTCAGGGTCAACAGCACAAGTAGAGAGGTCAATGTCAAATCTCTGAAAGATGTGTGCGATGATCATCGCATAAGAGAGGTTGTGGTCTCTTCCGCGATATCTACCCATCATCTAAATGATAGTCTTAGGGGCAGAAAAAAGTATCCCCTTAAGAATGTGATAGAGAGCAGAAAGCTCAAGTGCAGTGACATCATCTTTGGAAGTGGATTTTAGAAGTAAAGTGGAATAGATGATGCGATGTAACTCGTAGTTAAACAAGTTCAAGTTATTAGCCTTGAACTTTCCAGGACGAGTGTGTGCGGGCGCACAAAGCTCATTCTTGAAACTAACGAGAGTCGTACCATCGGAGAAATCAAAATCAGTAATGTCATCGAGCGGGGCACCTTCGTTTGGAATACTAAGAATTTCTGCTAACGTGTCATCAGTGAATTCGATATCGATCCCTCCGACACGTGTTCTCGTAGAAAAGTATCTAACACTGTCACGCCCCAGAACCAGAATACTGGAGAGCAGGGGAATGATTCAGCCAGCTACGTATTACGGGTAGATGAATACCATATAATACGATCAATACTGTCTAAAAGACGAGGGGTGCATACTACATGAAGTCTCACTATAGTCATTTTATATCTATTGTCTCAATCATTCAAATAAGAAACAGAAATAGAGAACATGTAAGATAAAGCATAAGGCATCCCAAACGCTCAGTCAAAATGTTCTTGATATCTGGCTTTACAAAATATAGCCAGATGATGTAGCAAAATGTACACAATTGTTATCAGCTGCAGTCTGACTTAATTACAATTATGTAAAAGTAAGTACAAGACAATCCGACTAACATGTCGGTGCCAAACGACAAAGTATAAAGTAGATAACAAAATAGACGGGGAAGTAAGAAACCCACTCGAGTCCTCCTGCGATCATCCCTCTAGTGTTGACCATCTTGGAGGTAGAAGTAAGCTGGATCCTCGGGGACCGGCTCTAAATCTGGCCATGCAAAACTAGAGAGGTTAGACCTCTAATAACAAGTACCGCAAGGGAGCACGATATGAGGAATGAAGCCAGTAATAAGAGAATATGATAATAGATCTCTGCTATCTACTAGGACTCACACAACATCACGATACTTCGAACCAACCTCCCAACCAAACAAGGACAGAAGTTGACCCGTCATGTCCTGACATTCTGATCATCTCAGTTAAGTAACAGAGTAGGTACAGTACACAAACAAATTAATTTAAACGGCCAGGCAACTACTACGGCTAGCTATTGTGATTCCCAAGTTATTCTGGAATTATGCAATAAAGGATTTCTCAGTTCTTACTATGCGCAAGCAAGGCTGGTTTACCCAGTCAATCAATTGCGCCAATCATGAATTAGACGAGTCCCAGCGGGACGCCCGTCATTAATATACAATATTCAATAGATAATATAACCAGATACCGCTCCCTGCCCGTATGGCAGATTGCAGTATCTGTGGGGACCAACCGGCCTGTCGGGCACTACTAGTCCCAAGAGGGCTGCCATGTAAGAACTCGGGAATCCATTCTCTCCATGTAATTATTATTTTATTTAACTTAATAGTCTCTACATTGAGTGAAGTACCATGCCGTGGATCATGGTCATTCAGAATGAGTACTTTCGTACGGGGTACGATATGCGCAACTCTACAATAATACCAGTATGGTCAGGTTATAGGTCTTACATAGCGTAATACAATAATCAAAACTAACCACGGAGTAATCATGCCTTGACCATAAAGTACACATGCTTCTTTGGTAAGATAAATAAATAATAAATAAATTGAAGCCTGCATGTGCCTGTATACCAAGATTCGGGATTAGCCAGTCGATTTCAATAGTTCATAATTAATATGAATGTGTCTCATTCATTCAATTTAATAAGACGACTAGCCAGTCTCTTAGTTCCAACTAGGAACGCATGATCAATTATTAGTCAAGGTCACAATCATTATCAATGGTGACAAGGCATGAAAGTCAACTAGTATTCAGTGGGGTCGAGTCTACAACTCTCAGGATTTAATTTCAGTCAATCGGGGTATCTATAACTCAATTCACGACACATGGTACATCCCACGTAACAATCTATATTTAACAAAAATATTAACATATCATGATTATATCAAGTTTATGCCAAAAGGCGTAAGAATATAAAATGGACATTAAATATCTAATAAAATATCAATATACAGGGCTATAGAGGATCCAGGGTAAGCAGGCTACGCTCATGTCAGCCTACGCTCAAGTCAGCCTACGCTCAAGTCAGCCTACGCTCACGTCGGCCTACGCTCAAGTCAGGCTACGCTCAAGTCGGCCTATGCTCATGTCAGCCTACGCTCAAGTCAGCCTACGCTCAAGTCAGCCTATGCTCAAGTCAGCCTACGCTCAAGTCAGCCTATGCTCAAGTCGGCCTACGCTCAAGTCAGGCTACGCTCAAGTCAGCCTACGCTCAAGTCAGGCTACGCTCAAGTCGGCCTACGCTCATGTCAGCCTACGCTCAAGTCAGCCTACGCTCAAGTCAAGCTAGCGTATGGACTCTATATGACTCCTTTTTAAGGCAGCGTATGTACTCCATACGACTCCTCATCTAGGCAGCGTAAGCAAGTCCATACGACTCCTCTTCAAGGCAGCATATGCAAGTCATACGCCTCCAAAAGGTAGCGTATGAGTCAGACTGTGCTGTGCTAAAGAGCGCGTGCAGCTCAATGGCACAAGCTAAAAAGCTCGCGTACACTGCTCACTGTCTTCTCCAAATCAGCAAGAACTCTATGGTTTGAACCCAAAGCTTCAAAAGTCCACAACTTGGTCAAAATAAGTCCAAATTCAACTTTTTAAAGGTCAAAATTGGGTAGAATAAAATTCTCTACAACATGGAACCATCAAAACTTCAAAATAAAGAAGTTTGATAGATCAAACCACCAAAATCCGAAAATAACCAATTTCTAGATCTACAAAAATTAAAGCCTCAAAATAGAAAATGACAAGTTTTAATGTGTCTTAGAATCACAAGGAAAAGAGAATGGAACCATAAAAATGGGTTTTCATGTGGAAGCAAGATGTGCTTGCCTATGTGTCACGACCCGTACCCGTTTTTTTTTTAAAACGGATACAAGACGTGTCCAAGCCAGCCTACGCCGCAGTGTCGGCGGTAGAACGCTGTCACGGCCATGAAGATCAAAATCACAAATAATGCTCATTCACAAAATTAATTTAATTTACAATGATCACAAGTTTTATATTTGTATAAAAATATAAACTTGTACAAATAACTGAATGACTACAACTCAACTATCTAGCTAGTCTCTAGGCTTTGTCTGCAAGTATTCCCGTCACTCCCCAAGCTAAATGAATCCGCGGCTAACCTGAAAATGTTGGTTTCCAGTCAGGAATGGAACGAGCACAATTCACTGAATGCAATTTTAAATAAAGAAAATGACTATAAGACAAAGGTTAGGCATTAATCATGAGTTTTGAAAATAACAGTAAAGCCGTAAGAAAAATCAATAGTAATAAATAGACCAATATACTTTCCACCGTTAGAAGTACCTTTGACATGTGATCGGTCTGGGGTACTACACCGCACGGTCTACGATATCTACTTACAGAATTTAAACAATGTCTACGAGATCTATAATGTCTACAATATCTACAATGTCTACGATATCTACAATGTCTACAATATCTACAATGTCTACGATATCTACAATGTCTACAATATCTACAATATCTACAATATCTACAATGTCTACGATATCTACAATGTCTACGATATCTACAATGTCTACGATATCTACAATGTCTACAATATCTACAATGTCTACAATATCTACAATATCTACAATATCTACAATGTCTACGATATCTACAATGTCTACAATATCTACAATGTCTACAATATCTATAATGTCTACGGTCTGATCACACATCCTTGGTACTTCTCATTCCCGACTCAACAATTTATAGTAGAGTATAAAAATCACATAACTAATGACTAATCAATGAAATATAGTAAAGATTAATATCGAAATGCAAACAATAAACTGTACTCGCCTGTGGTCCTGTGCTGGTGTAACCGACAATCTGAACTACTCAATGTGCCACTATAGTCAAAACCCGTACAGCAGTCCCCGAAAGCTGAAATAAACAATACCAATGATCTCAGAAAAGTCCAATTAGCTAGGATTGCCTGTCTTTACGTCCAATTCTGGACACGGGGGCAAAACGGTAATTTCGGGCCAAAACGGTGTCCGTCGTTGGACCCGCTTTGCACCGAAAAGCGTGCCAGAGTCAACGGTCTCTAAAGTCGTCAAACTACATGTTTACGGATCCAGTTTTTCGATACGAACCCAATCGTATGTCCAAAGTTGGATTTCGGCGGGCCGTGCACAAAATCGCCCGTTGAGTGGGACCGTGGGGCCCGCAAAACGGTGATTTTATCAACGGTCTCAGAATCGGACCAAACTTGGCATACAGGACCAGAAAAACACTACGGTTCTGTTGGCACAAGTTTCGTCTCGATCTGACGAGCGTGCACAAAGTTATGACTGAATTTGCATTGTACGGATACGGGACGATCCCGACGGATACGCGTCGAATTCGTCGCGCACATGCGACCAATTTGAATTCCGTCAAAGCCCACACGACCACGAAGCTGTTACGCAGCTTTCGATGTCTTTGGTGCGCGACCACGCCGCCCGAAATGGCGGGACGGACGTCGTGTGGAGCGATTTCTAGTTTTTCAAAACAGATTTTTCGTCAACTTCAACTTAATTTTAAACAGGAAATAATCCACAAGAATTAAATCTAAAAGTAGGGTTTCCATCTTGGTTAGGTTGGCTAGAAATCTATTCAAACGGTTTTCTAAAACTCGCGATGTGCTGGTCACAAATCGACCGTAAACATCGGACATTGGGGCAGTTTTTGCTCTGTTTCTCGAGCAGATTTTCGTCGACTTTCACGTCGATTTTACGGACAGATTAAGGCGATCTAAAGAAGAGCACTTGAAGACATTAGAAGGCGTATAGGTTGTGAGTTTACCAGAGAAGACGGAGGGCGAAACGACCCACGGTGTGCGACGAACAGTCGCTGCGAAGTGCGTTCGATAGACCACGCTACTGCTGTCGTTCCTGCTCTTCCGCGCGCGCGGCTGACGGTGGTCGGCCTGCTGCTGGCCGGCGGCGCGCGGAGGCCGGGGAAGGGTCGCCCACTCTCGACGTTCCTCTGGGGGTGGCGCTCGTTAGGGTTTCGAGGATTTCCCGAACGTTTCGTTATATATATCGTTGGTCGAACCAGAGCCTCTGGCTCTCGGGTTGGAACAGAGCCTCTGGCTCTTGGGCTGAGGGGCTCCTGTGCTGAGCTCGATTTGGGGGGGGAGAGCTGGGCCAGGCTTTGGGGAATGGGCCTGGGCCGATGGGCTGTTCCCCTTTGCTAAAAGAATGGCTGCAGTACCTCGCCATTGGCAGAGGAGGAAGAGAAGGCAAAGGAAGAAATTAGAGTATGGTAGGGCTACCCGGTCTAAAATAGCACAATGTTGCATTCAAATCATTATTCCCAAAGCAGAAAATGGAGATAGGGAGTCACATTGTGGAGATGATTATCCCCATGCTTTTCATCTCCTTCCTCCCATCGAATGGAAGCAACGGAGCTGCCTTGCCATTGGTAAAGGGGAAGATAATAGATAGAGGAGACATTTTGGTGTTAGACTTAGGATTTACTCATTATCTTCAACAGCACTCACACGTGAGAAAGAAAGAGCAACAATAAGAGGAAGAAACAAGCAGAAGCAGAAGCAATCCCAAATCCAGTCGAAGGAGAGTGACTTGTTTCATCACTTCTCCCTTTTCTTTCTATTTCATTCTTTTAATATATATAAACATATATATATATATATATATATATATATATATATATATATACATATATATATATATTCATATATATATATTTACATATATACGTATATATTATATATATATATATATATATTCATATATACACACAAATACATATATAAAATATATATTTTATATATATATACAATTATTTTATATATCTATATAAATAATCACTTACGTATATATAATTGCATATATATACATATAATGTTTATGTATATATATACACAAAAATATATAATAATAATAATATAATAAGAATAAAATAATAACAATAATGATAATAATAATAAGAATAATAGTAACCAACTAAATTGTCCACTAAGAGTCCTTGGTGAACATCTCATACCCCATCTGGCCCTAGAATTTCGTACAGTAATTCTAAAACCACTATTTAAAACAAATAAACAAATAATAAAAAAAATTAAAAATTTAAAAATTTCGGGAAGGGGAGCTACACTATGGGTTTGGTAGGTGGAGAGAGTTATGAGGAAGAAGAAGAAGAGTAATGGTTAAGGAGAGTAATGAAGAGAGAAAGAGTTTGGGGGCTTTAAATAGAAGGGGTGGTGGTAGGTGGGGGGTTTGTTTTGGTTCATGTTGAACCAACATACTAATCCAATCCAAGCCGAACCCAAGGTATAGCTAAAGCAGAGTATAAAAGCAGAAAATAAAATACAAAAATAAAATTGCAAAAATATTAATTTGCGTGAAATTAAAGGAATTAAAATACAGAACAATACATGATAAATATTAAATAAATACATTTAAGTAGTACAGGTATTAAAAATACGTATTCCGGAAACGGGGAGTGACAAACACAAAATTACAATAGATAATCTAATGGCATTAGTAGCAATAGAAAATTGTAAGGTAATAAAGTATTGTAACCCTAATGCCTCAAAGTAAGGGCGGTGATCCGAAAAGACAGTCCATTTAATCGGTGGTCCGGTACAAATAGTACGCATAATGAAATCGACATACCACAATAAAGTTTGGTTAGAAGTTTTAAAGTAAAACTCGTCCGATGCACCGTCGTCCGATTGGACCGGAGAAAAGAGGCAATCTGTATACGGATCCGAAGACGATGCCTCTTCACTGGCATTGGTCTTCTTCCTCTTGAAGGGATTGAACTTAAGCATTCTTTTCCAAAATTCTAGAAATCCTAAGAATTTGAAAGTGGAGGAGAGAAGGAATTATACCTTCCAAGAATTGGATATGTTGTTGAGGACGAAAATTCTCCGCACGAATCCAAAGTTTGGACGAAGATCTCCACGCGGATTGGAAGAACAGGGGTGGAGAAGAGCTAGGGTTTGGAGGCACGGCTGCTGCTGTTTGAGGATGTTTGAAAGAATGAAGAAGATGGGGGCCTCGGGTTCTGGCTGGTACATATATATATCCAGCCAAACTCTGGCCGAATTCGGACCGAACTCGGGCCGAATTCGCCAAGGGTTGTCTGGCTATATATATATATATATATATATATATAAATAATAGTGATGGGGCCATATCTTTTTCATTAATTCATTTTAAATATTTAATTCAGAGTTTAGTAATTTTAAATCTCAAAATAATATAATTAATATCATTTTATAAATTAATATTCTTTACTCAGTATCTGCCTCAGATTAGCTGTAGGAGTACTGTCCCAACTAATAGAGGTTCACCGGGGAACTCTTAAATACCGCTTCGCTTCGACCGTAGTCGTGGTGACAGACAGACTCTTTTTAGGCTTGTCTCGAAAACAGTTATCGAGTATCGAATAAATAATTAATAAAACAAAATTAATTAATATTATTGATATCTAAAATCCCTAATTCTCGACGTAAATAATTGAAATGGTCTTCCGCTAGATATTTTGTGAGTATGTCAGCTAATTGATTCTGTGTGTCTATGTATACAAGGTCTATATCTCCATTTTGTTGATGATCTCTAAGAAAGTGATGTCTAATCTCGATATGTTTAGTACGAGAGTGACATACTGGATTCTTAGTTAAATTAATAGAACTAGTGTTGTCACAGAAAATGGATATGTGTGTAAAATACAATCCATAGTCTTATAAAGTTTGTTTCATCCACAAAATTTGTGCACAACAACGTCCTGCGACGATATATTCAGCCTCGGTTGTTGATAATGTAACAGAATTTTGCTTTTACTAAACCAAGAGACTAAAACTTTTCCTAAGAAATGACATGTGCTGCTGGTGCTTTTTCTATCTACTTTGCATCCGGCAAAATCAGCATCAGAATAATCGCTTAGGTCAAATGACGTGGTTTTGGGATACCATAAGCCGACAGAAGAAGTGCCTTTAAGGTATCGAAAGATACGCTTAACTGCGCACAAATGTGATTCCTTAGGATTAGCTTGAAAACGTGTACATAAACAAACACTAAACATAATGTCTGGTCGACTAGCAGTTAAATATAGTAAGCTACCGATCATACCTCGATACTTACGTATGTCGATAGGTTTGCCTTGTTCATCAATATCAAGCTTGGTTGAAGTCGCCATTGGAGTGCTAAGTGGCTTGACTGCTTTCATATCGAACTTCTTAATAGATCCTTTGTGTATTTTGCTTGATTTATGAACGTTCCATTGTTGGTTTGTTTGATTTACAGTCCGAGAAAGAATTTTAGCTCTCCCATCATGCTCATCTCAAACTCATTCTGCATATACTTTGAAAATTTTTGACAAAGAGATTCATCAGTAGATCCAAAGATAATATTATCTACATAGACTTGAATCAAAAGAATATTGTTATTCAAAGATTTTATAAATAAAGTAGTGTTAACCTTTCCCTTTGAAAAACCGTTATCAAGTAGAAAAGAGCTTAGACGATTGTACCAAGCACGAGGGACTTATTTCAAACCGTATAAGGCTTTCTTCAACTTGAAAACATATTCAGGAAATTTGAAATCAGTAAAACCAGGAGGTTGAGCTACATAAACTTCTTCTTTTATAAAATCATTTAAATATGCGCTTTTGACATCCATTTGAAATAACTTAAAATTATAAAAATATGCAAATGTACATAACATGCGAATGGATTCTAATCTCGCAACTGGGGCATAAGTCTCATCGTAGTCGATACCTTCTTCTTGATTGTATCCTTGAGCTACGAGTCGAGCCTTATTACGAGTCACTAAACAATTCTCGTTCAGTTTATTTTGGAATACCCATCGGGTGCCAATGACCGGATGATCAATGGGCTTGAAAACAAGTTTTCAAACTTGATTCCGTTCGAATTGGTTTAATTTCTCTTGCATAGCATCTAACCAAAAATTATTACTATATGCTTCATCAATATTTTTGGGTTCAAATTACGAGACAAAAATAACACAAGAAGCTATATCTTTATTAGAGGAATGAGTACTTATACCCTTGGTAATCTCACCAATTACCAAGTCCTTTGGATGATTAGCCAAGAATCTCATCTCTTTTGGTGTAGTCTCAAGATTGCTAGTTCCGGCTTCTTTTCTTGGAGGTTCATCTGATGCCTGATGTGATGGTTCTGCATCTTTGTGTGAAGGTTTTGCAGTAGCTGTACTTGGTGTGATTATGTCTTCATTGTCATCATCGTCTAAGTGTTGATTTAGCTCATCAAACTTGACGTTGATAGATTCTTCAATGATCATGGTTCTTTTGTTGAAGACTCTGCATCCTTTGCTGCTGCATAACCTAAAAATATACCTTCATCGGCTTTTTCATCAAATTTACTCAAATTATCTTTAGTATTAAGAATAAAATATTTACAACCAAAGATTTTGAAATATGAACATTTGGTATTCTATCAAACCATAATTCATAGGGAGTCTTCTTCGATATAGGTCAAATTAGAACCCTATTAAGAACATAGCATGCTGTATTTACAGCTTCAGCCCATAAGTATCTAGGTAGACTAAACTGGTTTAGGATAACTCTAGCCATTTCAGATAGAGTTTTGTTCTTACGTTCCACAACTTCATTTTATTGCGGATTCCTATGGCAAGAGAATTCATGCAAATAACCGTGTGTGTCATAAAATTGCTTGAATTCTGCATTCTCAAATTCGCCGCCATGATCACTACGAATACGAGTAATCATGAACCCTTTTTCATTATGTACTTTCTTATAAAAGGTGACGAATTCTGATAATGCATCGTTCTTGCGTGCAAGAAAATAAACCCATGTATATCTAGAAAAATTATCTATAATGACAAATGCATATAACTTACCACCTAGACTAGCAATTCTACTCGGTCCAAATAAGTCCATATGCAACATTTGTAAAGGTCTAGTGGTACTTACAGCGTTCTTGGATTTGAATGCAGATTTGGTAGCTTTGTTCTTTTCACATTCACTACATACCGTATCCTTCTTGAAAGAAATATCCGGTAAGCCGCGTACTAACTTCTTTGTAGATAGTCTTGAAATTATATTCATGTTTGCATGACCGAGTCTCATATGCCATAGTTGACTCTCAACGTTTTTGGCCATCAAATATGTACCTGCTTTGTTAGCATCTTCCAACAAATAGAAAAAATATATATTATCTTCCCTAATAGCTTCAAATATAATACTACCAGTTGAACTATCAACTATAGTATATTTATCTTTTACGAAGTTAATACCATAACTATGATCAGCTAAATGGCTTATGCTGAGCAGATTATGTTTTAACTCGGTAACTAGACAAACATCTTTAATCACTGGATAGGGAGTGTAATGTCCCAAATTCGTGATACGTATTTAGTATACGTATACGTATTTTGGACCCATATTTTATTTATTCATGGTTAGTTATCTTGGTTTATTTTGCATTGGCTTGGTTTTATTGGCATTGATAGTTTAATTGGTTTTAATGGTTCATTGGTTTATTTGGGCTTGGTTATTCCTGGGTTGGTTCGGCTTGGTTTGGTTTGCTTGGTTCATCATGAACCATAGGGGTGAACCCCCTACCTACCTACCACCACCATTCCCCTTTATAACCCACCTAACTTTTCTCTCTCCTTCACTTTCTCATTAACTCTTCTTCCTTCTCCATTAAACCCACCACCAACCAAGAACACCCCTTAGGCAAGTGCAACTTGCTTCCACAAGAGAACCCATTTTTATTGTTCTATTAGCTTCTCCTCGTGTTTCTAAGACACATTAGAACTTGTCATTTCCTATTTTGAGGCTTTAATTTTTGTAGGTCTAGAAATTAGTTTTTTTTGGATTTTGGTGGTTTTGATCTATCAAACTTCTTTGTTTTCAAGTTTTGATGGTTCCATGTTGTAGAGAATTTTATTCTACCTAATTTTGACCTTTGAAAAGTTGGATTTGGACTTGTTTTGACCAAGTTATGGACATTTGAAAGCTTCGGGTTCAACCATGGAGTTCTGCTGTTTTGGAGAAGACAGTGAGCAGTGCGCGAGCTTTTTAGCTTGCGCCACTGAGTTGCACGCGCTCTTTAGCGCAGTGCAGTCTGATTCATACGCTGCCTTTTGGAAGCGTATGTCTTGCATACGCTGTCTTTTGGAGGCGTATGTCTTGTATACGCTGCCTTGACAAGGAGTCGAATGGACCTCATACGCTGCCTTGATGAGGAGTCGTATGGACCTCATATGCTGCCTTGATGAGGAGTCGTATAGACCTCATATGCTGCCTTGATGAGGAGTCGTATGGAGTACATATGCTGTCTTTTGGAAGCGTATGTCTTGCATACGCTGACTTGAGCGTAGCCTGACTTGAGCGTAGCCTGACTTGAGCGTAGCCTGACCTGAGCGTAGCCTGGCCTGAGCGTAGCCTTACCTGAGCGTAGCCTGGCCTGAGCGTAGCCTTACCTGAGCGTAGCCTGACCTGAGCGTAGCCTGACCTGAGCGTAGCCTGGCCTGAGCGTAGCCTGACCTGAGCGTAGCCTGATTACCCTAGATAGCTGCAGGGCCACTGTTATGTGGGGCACCCGCCATTGTCACTTAAATGATTAAACTCTATTGTCACTCTAATGTATTGTACTCTCTAAATTGTCACTATAATGTTCGCTTGGATAACCTGGATAGCTGCAGGGCCTGTGACTACTTGGAGCATCTTATTGCATCTTGCTAGTAACTAGGATTGTGATAACCCTAGTTAGTTAATGTAGAAAGCCGTAGGCAATGATTGGCCATGATTGCTTGGATGGAGTCTAGTCCAGTATAGTATTGTCTAGAAGTGATTGATTACAAGATTGTACCAGAATGATTGAATGATTGTCACTCCAGATTGTTATTATAATGATTGTTACTCCAGATTGTTACTATAACGATTGTACTCTATTGTCACCCTAGCGTATTGCACTCTTCATTGTCACTCTTATCATTGAACTCTCTCATTTTCACCTTAATGATTGGCACCTTTAGCAATAAATGATCAGAGACTAAGTTCTGTTCAGGCGAAGGGTTACAATCTCGGTCCTTGTTTGGTTTAAGGATTGTAACCTGGCTTCCGGAATAGTACCTTCGTTTTCTCTTCATATATTGTCCAGCTATGTTTTATTTAGCATGATTCTCCAGTTCTTTTATGTCAATGATGCCTCACTTAATTATTTTCTCTGATTGGGATAAGTGCATTGGTAGTGCACAACCTCAATCTGTGTTACTTATTATTTTTCTTACATGTTGAATGCTAATAATTTGTTGGTTTTAGTTCTTAAGTGAAGCCTCCTTTGTGACACTTGCTCTTTCTAGGGTCTGACCCAGCTGGTTTTGTATGGCCAGATTCCGGAGCAGCTCCAGAGGATCTACCGATTTTCCAACCCGATGGAGAATACCAGACGTAACCAGGGCATCGAGTGGGTTTCTTTTGCTCTCCTACTGTAATATTATAAATTATTCTTTTGAGGCGTTTAGCCGACGAGCAAGTGTTAGCTCGATTGTACTTACTTACTGTCTGCCTACGGGCTATAGCATGATTGACAAGCCCCGGGGGTTGATCATGTATGACTGAACTCTTGTTAGTCCTCACATTTTGTAACGACTAGCTTTATGATCATTCCGAATATATAATGTATGGGACGCCTTACTATTGTGTATTTGGTGGTCTGATATCTTGTAACTATTATTAGTTGGTTGAGATTGAGACAATAGGCTATTTATGACCTTAAGAGACTGATGGATTGTAGTAAAACTCTCACATATCTAGACAGCCATGACTGTATAACGGTGTGGATTCCATTCCGTTATACGTAGCTGGCTATGTCTGCCCCCGCTCTCCAGTATTCTGGTTCTGGGGCGTGACAGGGAGCCTTACCAATGTCACCGATACCGATTATGTATCCTCTTAAATTATTACTGAAGGAACGTATCCTTCTTTATTCCTCTTCGACAGTGTTACGAATAATGAAGCGTCACCGGTCATGTGCCATGAGCAACCGCTGTCGATGATCCATTTGCTCCTAGCATGTGAAGGGCATCCCACCTACAAAATAATTTGCAGATGAAACTCTTGGTACCCATTTCTTATTGGGTCCTGACTGGTTAGTTTTTGGTATCCATGCATAAACATTTAAATCTAATAACTTTCTGATTCTACATGCAGAAGATATATGACCAATGAGGCCACAATAATAACATTTAGCATGTTGAGTGTTGAAAGTAGTGTGAGGTGCATGATTGGTAGGTTTTGGTTTTCTAGTATAGAAGAATGCATGCCTATTAGTCTTCTTGGGCATAGTTTTGGTATGGTTTGGTCTGACAGTGTTGGGCGTGTTCCGATGATTCGGTAATTGACACGTGTTAGAATAGGAAGCAGCAACTTCAGGCCGTTTTCTTAAACTAATTTTTAACTTTTTGGAAATGTCATCTAATCTAGTATAGTCAGATGTGAGTGATTCTAATCTGACCTGTGCACACTGGAGATTCTTTCTCTCCTTAGATATGTCTTCCTTTAACTGGATAATAGTTTGGACTTTTTCTCCGGATAGCTTAACAGTCTCGTGTAACAACAACTTAATAGATGAAAGCTCACCATACTCATTTGAAGAGTCATTATCTCTAACATGATCTAGTAGGTCGGTAAGTCTTCCTATTTCACCTTTGTACTCTTTGAGTACCTTCTTAGAGGTTTCATATTTACTACGCAGTTTCCTGTAATCATCTAACAGTTCACTGAAAGCCTCTCCTAGTTGCTCAAAGGTAAAATTATCATAAGGATAAAATAGAGGATTAGTGATTACCTGATCGCAAGCCATCAAGCACACATTTGCAGCATCATCTGATTGTTTATCTTCTGAGTCGCTGGCTTTACTTTCATGCCATATGCTTGTGTTGGGGTACTTTCTTGATGTAGATTTCTTCAGGTAGCCTTTGTCATATTTGCTGCTTTTCTTTGATGATGATGATGAGGGACAATCTTTTTTTATGTGTCCTTTCTTCTTGCATCCGTAGCAAATAGGATCTTCCTCGTTGTTGTTGTTGTTGCTGTCTTTTGTTCTCCTGTTAAATCTCATGAACTTCTTGAATTTTCTTATCAGAAGAGCTTGATCTTCATAGTCGGAGTCGCTGTCATCAGAATCATCTTCGATGGTTCTTCTATGTTGAGCCTTGAGAGCGATCGTCATCTCTGACTTCTCCTTTGGTGTAGCATTTTCAAAGTCTTGAAGTTCTAACTCGTGAGTGAGTAGCTTACCCATGAGTGTTTCTAGAGACATTGTTGTATAGTCGTTCCCTTCAATGATTGCAGTAGCCTTTGGAATCCAGTTCTTTGTAAGGGCTCGTAGAAGTTTGCGAATCTTCTCATGGTTACTGTAATCCTTGCCTAGTGAAGACAGGGAATTTATAATATCTAAGAATCTTGTAAGCATCTGAGTGACTGATTCACTTGGCTTCATTTTGAACGCCTCGTACTCCTGAGTAAGTTTGCTGATCTTTGACTCCTTGACTTGTGTTGTTCCTTCGTGGGTTACTTCGAAAATTTTTCACACTTCGCTTGATGTTGTGCAAGTAGACACCCTGTTGAATTCAGTTCTGTCTAAAGCATAAAATAAAGCGTTAATAGCACGTGCGTCAAGACTGGCCTTTTTCTTTTCCTCCTATGTATATTTGTCATAGAGTTTTTCAACTAAAATACCATCAACATTAATACGAGGTGGCTTTTTATAGCCATCAATAACTACAGACCATAAGTCAAAATCAAGAGATTTCAGAAAGAAACTCATACGTGTTTTCCAATAAGTGTAGTTTGTGCCGTCAAACAATGGAGGTCTGTTTGTGGCTTGGCCTTCACTTGTGAATTTCACAGTTGCCATATGTAATGCTGTGATCTATATAAAAATTGAATATAACTGCAATTTTACCTTACTTTCCTTTATAACCCGCTCTGATACGAATTGTAGGAACAATTGGGATCAGAATATAATACCTCTAGATGGAGAGCCTGCTCTGATACCAATTGTAGGAACGAAATCGTAAAATAGAATACTCTAGAGGGGGGTAAATAGAGTAGGCAGCGGAATATTACTAATTAAAAATCTTGTTAGCAGTTAGATCACAGATATAAAAATAATCACAAAGTAAATGACAGAAATTAAAAGTGATCAGAAGGCAAACGCAAACATCGAGATTTATACTGATTTCCCTCTTGTGAGGACTAGTCCAGTCGGAAGAACTCTAGCTTCCAGTTGAATCCACTATTGAAAAATCCCGTAAGTTTTCATACGAAGTCCTTGCAACTTCTACAGACGCGAGCTTTGATACGAAGAACTCGACCAACTTCAATTGTAAAGAATTGTATCTTCTATCAAGCCTCTGATTACAATCGTTCTGAAACTTCTAGACCTTACCGCACTGGCAAATCGACTAGAGGATTGTAACTGGCTTGGGATTTGAAAATTAAAGCTTTTGAGAACTCTTTGGAAGAATGTAAGCTTAAGAAGAGAAGAGATTGAAAGTGAATTGGTGATTTGAAATGATCGAAATACTTCTCTATTTATAGTTTTTCCAAACACAGAACTCTGACAGAATTCGGACAGAATTCGGACAGAACTCTTTGTAACAAACCGCAACTGAAGGGTGACCAAGTTCAAAATCAAACGTTCACTAACGTTCATCTTGGCCGAACTCTGGCCGAACTCTGGCCGAACTCGGATCGAGTTCATCTAGGGTTCTGCCAGTTCATTTTTGAGAAAAAATAATTTGGCTTTTTTAAAAGTCCTTCAGAAGCTTTTTGTAAAAAAGGATGTTTTTCAAAAACATAGGTCATTTGTAAAAGAATAGGTGGTTTTGAAAAACGATTTCGGATAGCCTATTTGCCAGTACGACTCGGTGTACAATTGTAACACCCTAGTCCCAATATACGTAGGACTAAGTACGTAGACATGCCAGCTGTATACATACGAAGTACATGGACCTTGTATGTATACATAAACTGTAAAATACAGCAAACCACAACTAAATAATCTCATCCATAAAATAAAGGAATAAAAGATAGCATATAATGAATTGTCTTGGTACAATATGTTGGGTGAAGACACATCCACTACCAACCAAATAAAAGAAAAAAGTACATGATATATAAAATGCTAAGGGAAAGTAGCAAGGAGGAACCAAGTCACGTCATCTTCGAATAAATTGAGAAGACCACGATCCCGGCTAGGATACCTGTGGAAGACATGAACACACACCTGGGGAATAACCAGGTCCTCAGACGGACGTAGCAAGATACATGAAGAACAAGCTAATATGAACTGTCAGAATAATAAAATAATATATAAAATACTATCCTAGACACAAATATGCAAAGAAGATTCTAACCGCCTAATGTGCAATTTAGAGGACAACTTTCATGCGCATGGGTGGCATTTTAGGCTATATGCACGTAACTGGCATCCAGTCATCTGTATCCGGCCGTAACGTCCAAAACGTCAGAGGGTATCTGCAAATATATCGCCACAGTTCCATCCGGAGACTGTGGTTTACCTGTTTGGATTCCCATACGCACTAGCGAATGTCCTCCCCCAATATTTCCTACACTGTTCAAGTCATGTCCATGGCTCGTCCAGTTTTTATAACTGCTTGAGTCTCTAAAACCCTAATCATAGCAGTTACGAATATCTACCGTCACACGGCTTTAGAGATAGCTAGTCAATAAGTCGTGCCCCTAGTAACATGTCTCAACCGTGTAGTGTGAGTGTCACAGCCAAAGAAAGATATAAGGATATCCCCCAACAAGAAGGTAGTCCGCTAACACTAAGTCAACATGCATAAAATAAAGTAACGACTAATAGAGTCGCTTGCACCCAAGTGTGGCTTGGACGTGCAATTTATAACAAAGGAAACTAACAATATGAAACAAAGTAAATAATACGAAAAATAAATAATATGACAGTAAATTAGCAAGGTATACTTGCCTGGGTCCTGAGCACTGTGGTGACGAAGATCAGACAGGAAAGTAGGTGGAATATCGGCTGCTGAGGAACTAAGATCCAAACAAACATCTCCGGATGCTGAAAATAGTCTATTATCTAATTATAATTAATACTATACCTATTAGATTTATTTAATAAATTCTATAATTAGGATATGGCATAGGTTTTCGTATTAGCTTTCCGAAAAACTAAACGGATCACATTTTCGTTTCCGAAAACTCCCAAAATCGCAAAAATACTGAAACACGTTTATTTTTCGGACATCTAATACTCAAATAGTTTTACAGAAATCTACAGAACAAATTTTGTCTATTAAATATGTTTTTGGAAACCTTACCTAGATACGCTTCTTTTAAAAAAAACTGGATACGAAACGGAGTTCGGAGCTAGGAGATATCTTCGTTCCAATTTGCTCTTGCTACTAAAAAGCGGGGCTGAATTCTAATGACGAATTTTAGAGTTTCTATTGGACTAAAAATAATTTCGAATTATGGATGATAGAAGGGGGATGTATTGGGTTTATATAGGTATTTATTTCAGATTTATCTCCTAAATTAGATAGGATTTGATTTAAATAAATTGGTGTTTGCTTTGTTAGGATAGGATATAGATAGAGATGTTTTCCAAGTAGAAGTAGGATTAGTATTAATTTAAAATATAGTTTATATTTATCTAAATTATCTATAACATTATTTAAAATTACTATAGATAATAACTATAGTTAATATTTATTTAAACAACCTTCATCTAATCTCATTTATACAAGCTGAAATATCTAATACTAATTTGACATTTATTCTATATTATGTACATAGTGTACAATATAAGTAACATGTAAAAAGTAATAAAAGTTATAAAATAAATCCTAAAATTTTGAGGAAAAGAAATTGTATAATATAGTTTAGATCCTTAATGTACTAGAAAAATAGCTTTATACATATTTTTATACTAAATTCACCAATGAGCACTATACTAAATATATGTAAATAATACAAATTATATAATAAGTCAATAAATAGTTATTTAAAAATCTAGAAATTCTACAAATATTTATTTTGAAAAATCAAGGGGTTTACAAAAGTCTTATCTAGATAAGTATTAAGAAGAGTTTTAATTCCCCTTAGATTTTTCACTATTTGATTCAAATTGATTTAAAAGTAACTCAATCAAATATAATTCAATGTAGATAGAGACTAGGATTTATTTAAAACCGAATAGATAATTCTATTATTAAATTTAAACCAATACATTCATATCTAAATCCAAATCCTATTTAAATATAGATAAATTACACATTTAAATTAAACTATTTAATTTAAATCAATAAATCAAATCACAATTTAATTTATCACAAATATATCCAAAATATCTTTTTAAAAATTTATATAATAATTAATTTCAAAAATTCCAATATATATTTTAAATATTAGTAGGAAATATCTTCAAAATATCCTTTAAATAATTTAGGTAAAAATAATTTCGAAAATAAACATAAATATTTACATATTTAAAATACCTTCTTGCTAAATAAATTATTATAAATAATAAAAATAAATTTTGAAAATATACATGAAATAATTTTCATGCGCTTTACACGAGTAGAATATTCACATAATCTAGTTTTTTCTAAATTACCACTTATTAAAATAAGATAGCCTTTTATAAATAACTAAAATAATAAGTTTTGGCAACCTCGATAGATACTTTTCACAACTTTTAATAAAAAATAATTATTATATTTATAATTTTGAAACCATTATCGATAATAAAATCAAAAACCATTTTTCTAAAAATATGTGCCTCGCACATATTCGCACTCGACGAGTAAATACAAAAAAAATGCAAATTCCTGCACGACAGATAATACAACTATATGACGTATAAATACAAAAAAAAACAATACTAAAATATAGTAGAAATTTAGGAATTTTACATCCGACCCAACTTACAAGAATTTCGTCCTCGAAATTAAGAATAAGTAGGGGGTAAGAAGGCACAAGGGGTATATTGGTAATGATAATTCGACGAGTCCTTGGGCGAGGCAAGAAACAACATAAACAAGCATTAGAAAAATCGTGATTTAGATAATAAATCACGGACATGGCTAATAAACGTAAAAGGAAAAGATTAAAAGTTTTAAGTGGATCCATATAAATAATTTAGAGACTTAAGATATGGTTTCTTGGGAGTAGGTTGATGGCACAATTAGGAGAACGATTAGATTCACTCCTAATTAAAGTGATTAGGAAGTCGTGATAGAAGGTCGAGGAAGGGACGAGTAGTTAAGACAAAGATATAGTCACATCGTGTGTTAATGGTCACAAGAGATAGAATAGCTAGAGAAAATTCAAGTACAGCGCTTTCGTCCTTCTAAAATAGGTGAAAGCGAAAGCAATATAGAGTTCAAAGACAATATTATCGAATACGAATACGTGATTCAAAGGCGGCCGAATAATTCAAAAAGAATCATCAAGGCAATAGTGGATGAGATTCTAAGGGGTAAGTTTAACTATATCTCAACCACGTAGGATAATAGTGTGAAAGACGAACCAAAGTGCACCAGGTTGATCAGACCATCATGCACCAGTTCTGACTAGACAATATGTTAGTGGGAGCCCCCAATAAAATATATGTCCTTGAACAAGCTTGAATAAAAAGTAAGCTTGCAAAAATTAGGCTATTTAGCAGCATTAGTCACGATGGTAAAAACATAGGCACGAGAGCGTAAAAGTGAAAGAAGGTAGAATTAGTTCAGCTCCTTAAGAATCTAAGTCTTGTCATGTGATTGTTCCTATACATACATCCTACTGTCTTTTATCTAAGGCTTGGTGGGCTAGATAAGTTAGGGTCCTATAAAAGCTATAGTCTAAGTAATCATGTTAATATGGGTCACAAGGAAAATAAATGTTAGGTCGTGAGGTGTCTACCCAACTTACAAGGGTTAAACTAGGGGTGTGATGGAACAATGGGACAAGTCTACCTAGTATGGATTACCTTTCTAACCAACATCAAGCACGAAAGAAGGATAAGTATTAACGGTAGAGGGAATCAAGCAAGATGCAAATCAAGGGATTCAAAATAGAATCGAGAAGGTCAAGTATGTGGATGGGATCCTAGACTCTAATCCTATACGCAGGCTTGCTTGTCGCGGTAAAGTAACCAAACAATTTATCTCGACCTGCATAGGCCACCACAAAAATATGTAATGCCCTAGTCCCAATATATGTAGGACTAAGTACGTAGACATGCCAACTGTATACATACGAAGTACATGGACCTTGTATGTATACATAAGCTGTAAAATGCAGCAAACCACAACTAAATAATCTCATCCACAAAATAAAGGAATAAAATATGGCATATAATGAATTGTCTTGGTAAAATATGTTGGGTGGAGACACATCCACTACCAACCAAATAAAAGGAAAAAAGTACATGATATAAAAGGCTAAGGGGAAGTAGCAAGGAGGAACCAAGTCACGTCATCTTCGAATAAATGGAGAAGACCACGATCCCGGCTAAGATACTTGTGGAAGACATGAACACACACCTGGAGAATAACCAGGTCCTCAGACGGACGTAGCAAGATACAGGAAGAACAAGCTAATATGAATTGTCAGAATAATAAAATAATATATAAAAGACTATCGTAGACACAAATATGCAAAGGAGATTCTAACCGCCTAATGTGCAATTTAGAGGACAACTTTCATGCGCATGGGTGGGATTTTAGACTATGTGTACGTAACTGGCATCCAGTCATCTGTATCCGGCCGTAACGTCCAAAACGTCAGAGGGTATCTGCAAATATATCGTCACAGTTCCATCCGGAGACTGTGGTTTATCTGTTTGGATTCCCATACGCACTAGAGACTGTCCTCCCCCAATATTTCCCATACTGTTCAAGTCATGCCCATGGCTCGTCCAGTTTTTGTAACTGCTTGAGTCTCTAAAACCCTAATCATAGCAGTTACGAATATCTACCGTCACACGACTTTAGAGATAGCTAGTCAATAAGTCGTGTCCCTAGTAACATGTCTCAACCGTGTAGTGTGAGTGTCACAGCCAAAGGAAGATATAAGGATATCCCCCAACAAGAAGGTAGTCCGCTAACACTAAGTCAACATGCATAAAATAAAGTAACGGCTAATAGAGTCGCTTGCACCCAAGTGTGGCTTGGACGCACAATTTATAACAAAGGAAACTAACAATATGAAACAAAGTAAATAATACGAAAAATAAATAATATGACAGTAAATTAGCAAGGTATACTTGTCTAGGTCCTGAGCACTGTGGTTGCGAAGATCAGACAGGAAAGTGAGGAAAGTAGGTGGAACAACGGCTGCTGAGGAACTAAGGTCCAAACAAACATCTCTGGATGCTGAAAATAGTCTATTATCTAATTATAATTAATACTATACCTATTAGATTTATTTAATAAATTCTATAATTAGGATATGGCATAGGTTTTCGTATTAGCTTTCCGAAAAACTAAACGGATCGCATTTTCGTTTACGAAAACTCCCGAAATCGCAAAAATACTGAAACACGTTTATTTTTCGGACATCTAATTCTCAAATAGTTTTACAGAAATCTACAGAACAAATTTTGTCTATTAAAATATGTTTTTAAAAACCTTACCTAGATACGCTTCTTTTAAAAAAACTGGATGCGAAACGGAGTTCGGAGCTAGGAGATATCGTCGTTCCAAGTTGCTCTTGCTACCAAAAAGCGGGGCTGAATTCTAATGACGAATTTTAGAGTTTCTATTGGACTAAAAATAATTTTGAATTATGGATGATAGAAGGGGGATGTATTGGGTTTATATAGGTATTTATTTCAGGTTTATCTCCTAAATTAGATAGGATTTGATTTAAATAAATTGGTGTTTGCTTTGTTAGGATAGGATATAGATAGAGATATTTTCCAAGTAGAAGTAGGATTAGTATTAATTTAAAATATAGTTTATATTTATCTAAATTATCTATAACATTATTTAAAATTACTATAGATAATAACTATAGTTAATATTTATTTAAACAACCTTCATCTAATCTCATTTATACAAGCTGAAATATCTAATACTAATTTGACATTTATTCTATATTATGTACATAGTGTACAATATAAGTAACATGTAAAAAGTAATAAAAGTTATAAAATAAATCCTAAAATTTGAGGAAAAGAAATTGTATAATATAGTTTAGATCCTTAATGTACTAGAAAAATAGCTTTATATATATTTTTATACTAAATTCACCAATAAGCACTATACTAAATATATGTAAAATAATACAAATTATATAATAAGTCAATAAATAGTTATTTAAAAATCCAAAATTCTACAAATATTTATTTTGAAAAATTAAGGGGTTTACAAAAGTCTTATCTAGATAAGGATTAAGAAGAGTTTTAATTCCCCTTAGATTTTTCACTATTTAATTCAAATTGATTTAAAAGTAACTCAATCAAATATAATCCAATGTAGATAGAGACTAGGATTTATTTAAACCCAAATAGATAATTCTATTATTAAATTTAAACCAATACATTCATATCTAAATCCAAATCCTATTTAAATATAGATAAATTACACATTTAAATTAAACTATTTAATTTAAATCAATAAATCAAATCACAATTTAATTTATCACAAATATATCCAAAATATCTTTTTAAAAATTTATATAATAATTAATTTCGAAAATTCTAATATATATTTTAAATATTAGTAGGAAATATCTTCAAAATACCCTTTAAATAATTTAGGTAAAAATAATTTCGAAAATAAACATAAATATTTACATATTTAAAATACCTTCTTGCTAAATAAATTATTATAAATAATAAAAATAAATTTTGAAAATATACATGAAATAATTTTCATGCGCTTTACACGAGTAGAATATTCACATAATCTAGTTTTTTCTAAATTACCACTTATTAAAATAAGATAGCCTTTTATAAATAACTAAAATAATAAGTTTTGGCAACCTCGATAGATACTTTTCACAACTTTTAATAAAATAATTATTATATATATAATTTTGAAACCATTACCGATAATAAAATCAAAAATTATTTTTCTAAAACTATGTGCCTCGCACATATTCGCACTCGACGAGTAAATACAAAAAAATGTAAATTCCTGCACGACGTACAATACAACTATGCAACGTATAAATACAAAAAAAACAATACTAAAATATAGTAAAAATTTAGGGATTTTACAACAATGTATTCCTAGACTCAATAAAATAAAAAATTACATTGCTTAAAGGAAATACATTATGAATAGCAAACGGCTTCAGTCTTGAACATATTTGATATCCATCGTTGAGCCATGTCCAAAACGTCGTAGGTAAACATCTGAATTGACTTGCATTTATATCGAGACAGAGTTTGATCAACTATTAAAATCAGGTTTGACCATGACTAATGGGCCAACACTATAGAGGTTAGAAAAATGTCCTGTATGTCCTATTGATTCAAAGCCAATACTAGTAGAAATTTTATAAGATGGGTGGCATGCCTTCCAACCTAGCATCCCCTTGTCCTTATTACCTATTAATGACACTAATATGTTTACCTAGACTATAGAGTTAGAGGTCCCTAAACCATTGGTCGACCAAGGCCTTAGACAAAAAAGAAAAGCATGACAACTATAGAGACACCAACACTGGACGAGTCTTAGATTTTGATAAACTTGAACTACTTGTGCCTCCTTTCAATCATAAATCTACTTATATATAAGGAATAACTTGACTAATGCTACTATTATAGCCTAGTTTTGCGAGCTTATTTTTTATGGAGCTTGTTCAGGACATATTTTTATTGGTGCCATCCATTAACATATTGTCTAATTAGAATCAGTATATTATGGTCTGATCAATCTTAGTGCACTTGGTTCGCTCTTCGTATGATTATTTTACGTGAATTGAGATATGGATGTCTCTAGGATCTCATCCGTAACTGTCTTGACAACTCCCTTTGAATTGTTTAATCGCCCTTGGAACCTCGTATTCACATTCGATCCCCTCTCCCTTGAACTATTTATTATTTTTCGCCTTTACTTATTTCGGAAAAACAAATGCTTGTATTTGAGAGAAGATAGACACAGAATATCCCCCTTAGTTCACCATACCATCTATGACTATGAAAGCTATTACACAATCATTTCCCTCTATTTGAAATCGGAAGGCGATCTTCAAACTTGATCCATATCTACCGTATCACGTATCTAATACACCATGATCACGACTTGAATTTCTCTAACTTAATTAATCATAAAATCTTGTATTAGTTTAATTTCAAAAAATAAATTTCTGAAATGTATAGATTATAAGCCCGTTTGAATTTAGAATTTTTGGGATTACGATTGATTATGATTAGTTGGTTTCCACTAGGGTGACAAATTAGTGCGCATGAATACCCACTTTCTATTGTAAATCATTTGGTGTCCTCTATTGTGGCATTGATATTCGGAGCACGAGACCAGCTGCTACCTTCCAACAAATTTCATATGCAAGACCTAGATGAGCCCACCTTTAGGTAGGCATATCATGTCATACTCAAATATGTTCCCTTGTTCTCTATTTTCATGATACGACTTTCAGGTCAAAAAGGCTAAACTATAACCCTTACCATAATACCGACATATTTTCTGACTACAATTAGAGACTCAACCTTGACTCAAACCTTTCAACCCAATATATGATTGTGATCTACTCGAAGCCTACTATGCACATGTCACTAGTGTGCCACTCAATTGAGTCTTCTTGTGCTACTTAAACACAAAAGTCACAGAAGGCACATTTTCGGATTTTATGAACCTAGTTAACCAACCCGACTGACAATTAACCCAACCACTTGAATTGGAACCTATTCTAGGTTACCCTAACCTAATACGTATGTTTTAGATTGATTTTGGGATCTTGTCCTGCCAATTTAGCTAGATTAAAATCGAAGGTTCATGCAAGCAATTATTGATGTCCAATTAGGGAACCCATTAAGACCTGGTTAAACTCATTTATGCGTATCGCCATATTTGGACTATAAAACCAAACTTTATAAGATAGGTCCATACACCTATCGTATAGTCTCCATCTCTTGGTCCACTAATCCTCCTTCAATAAAACCCTTAATCGTAGCTCTTCGTAGCTTATGTTATACCATGGATGGAATTCTACTGTACCAACTTGTTTCGGTTATGCTTGACTAAGAATCTCCTACTATCTTGATGAAACATGGTCAATATATGGGTAATGTTAAATAAGTAATACCTAGACTTTCTATAGAGTCCGCGACTATGATCCGAAGTACTTCATATCCTCATACTCTCCTTGAAATTTGATCTTCATAGAAGTCCTATTACTATTCTTCCCACGATTAACCAATTGTTGTAAGTTAGGTAGAACCTTGAACTTATGTACTCTATATTTTAGAATGGGATGCCAAAATTGGATTACATTCGTAACCGTTCTTTCCTCTGTTTGGAAGTTGCAATACAATCTTTGTATTGCATTTTATATCCCTTGCTCGTGCGTTTAGATAACCGCGGTAAAAGATCACAACCTTGATTCTTCAATTCCATTCTATCATAGAATCGTGTCTTGGATTCAAGTTCAAGAATGAAATATTTGAAGTGTATAGTTTGCAAGCCTCTCTAGGAAGCATCAGGTTCTTTGAATTAGCAAGCAATTGGAACAGATTAGCTCCAATTCAATGATTCATAACGTCCAATTATATCTATATCATTTGATAACCTCTACCATGACCTTGATATTTGGAGAACAATACTAGTATTTTCATTCCAACAAATTTTACACTTCTGAACTAGACTAGTAAAGATACACCCATAACATACGTCCCACACAAACACACCTTTCGGTGCTCTATTTCAATTACACCATGTATATGACGTAATTCCCTTAGAACAAACCATATATGCCCATTTTGTTTTATTTGATTTAACTATGCGAATATCGATCCATTCCCTTAAGTAAACCGAATACCCATGATCCATGTAACACGCATCATACCTATGATGTATGCATTCCATCCAAACAAGCCCATACCTCCTGCACAACACCAAACACCAACCTTCACACGCTAGTAATCATGTCTTAAAAGAACATACCTAATAATGCCTTGTCTTCAATTCTAATTCTATAAGAAGGCTTCCTGCAGACTCTCATCTCTAATTAATTGCCCATGTAGAATGAAGACTGAATACCTTGAACCGACCCATTTTTAGCTATAATTGAATAAGAAATGTTTACTATCTTGTTGAAGTATGATAGGAGCGATGTTAACCGTAATAGTTTTTCATTGAAGTTATTGACCAAGAATGATATGGCAATATCTAGGCTCACTTGGAATTCGAGATTGTGGACATAAGTGTCCGTTCTCATGCCTCTTCCTAGAAATTATCCTTCACGGAAGTCTAGTAACAACAACTTCTACGGTTAGCCACTTTTTTATAAGTTGGGTAGAGTCTTGAATGAAGAATATCCCATCTTGTAGAATATGGAGTCAACTTGGATTCCTGTAATGGCCACCTCCTCCTTTGTTTCGAAAATCGAATTATGATTTGACGTACTTATCCAACATTCGTATTAATCCCGTTGTTCCTTGATATTAGATTTATTTTAATTTCGAAGATAAAATTTTTTATAAGTTGGGTAGGATGTAAACCCCCTAAAATTCTGCTATATTATTTTCTATTTATTTTTTCATCATTTTTATAACTTATTTATATATTTTAAGAGATTTTTATTTACTATGATTTAACCCCTAGATTCTACTATAAATTATTTTAATTGTTGAGGTATATATATAAACAGATATACTGACCATATATAATATATAGAGTAAATATTAATAATTATATTTTTATATATGAAGGATAATATATGTGATAGATATATTTATATAGATACTTTGTAATATAAATATAGGATACGTGTAATTATTATTCTGGAGATATATACTTAGAGTATATTATGGATTTTAATTATCTATATATATATGATTTTATATAAATTGTGTTATTATTAAGTTTTTAATATAAGGTTTACATATATACTTATATATAATAAAAACTCTACACAATCGCCATGGGCTTAGTATACAACTCCGTCGACCAGGACCTGGTGGTGAGCTCCAGGGAGATGCTGGTGGACTTATATATATATATATATATATATATATATATATATATATATATATATATATATATATATATATATATATATATAAATATATATATATATATATATATATATATATATATAAAATATATAAAAAATCTATATATTTATATATATATATAAAATATATAAAATATATATATATATATATATATATATATATATATATATTTATTATATATTACATATATATATATATAAAATATATATATATATATATATATATATATATATATATATATATATATATATATATATATATATATACCGACGGTCGCCAGCATGTCGCTGGCGGAGGCCCCCCGAGTTCGTCATGGCCCCCGGCAGGGCCCCGGCCAACGTGGCCATCGCGGTGTCGCGCCTGGGGGGGTGGTCGGCGTTCGTGGGGAAGCTTGGGGATGACGAGTTCGGGCGCATGTTGGCCGGGAGGCTGAGGGAGAACGGGGTAGGGGACGCCGGCGTGGTGTTCGAGCGCGCGGCGCGCACCGCGCTGGCGTTCATCACGCTCAAGGCGGACGGGACCGGGAGTTCATGTTCTACCGGCACCCCAGCGCGGACATGCTGCTCGCCGAGTCCGAGCTCAATCTAGACCTCTTGAGAAGGGCTGCAATTTTTCACTATGGCTCGATAAGCTTGATCTCGGACCCGTGTCGAACGGCTCATCTAAGAGCCATGGAAGTTGCAAAGGAAGCAGGGGCGCTGCTCTCCTACGACGCGAACCTCCGACTGCCCCTATGGCCGTCGGCAGAGGAGGCTAAGAGTCGGATCATGAGCAATTGGGATCAAGCCGACATCATAAAGATCAGCGGGGACGAGCTAGAGTTTCTGACAGGCAGCGACAAAGTTGAGACTGATGTGGTCATGACGTTGTGGCATCCGCAGTTGAAACTCTTGTTGGTGACTCTTGGGAGCAAGGGTTGCAAGTACTATACCAAGGATTTCCATGGGACCGTCGAAGCAATAAAGGTCCATCCAGTCAGCACGACAGGGGCAGGAGACGCGTTCGTTGGCGGCATGCTCCATAGACTTGCCAGAGATCGGTCGGCCTTGCAATTAAGATGAGAGGAGATTGAGGGAAGTAGTGAGATTTGCAAATGTATGTGGAGCCATAACCACAACCAAGAAAGGAGCAATCCCTGCTATGCCAAACGAAGCAGAAGCTCTCGAGTTCTTAGAATATGCTGAAAGACACTAAAATCGTTGTGTAACTTCAATATACAGTGTTCTTAGCAGGTGTAGGAATTATCGCAAAATAATTATGAGACGTTCGTGATTATGGTTCCTCATTTCCCAAATTTTTTTGGAGGTCGATTGTTTTTAAGTTATAGTACTAATACTAGCCTTTTTTGCAGGCAAAGAAATGAACCTCCTTGCTGCTGATTAATATATATATATATATATATATATATATTTTTTTATATATATATATATATATATATATATATATATATATATATATATATATATATATATATATATATAAAATAAAAAGCTCGAATTTTATTGATGTATCAGGCACAAAATGCCGAAGCCTATACAAGTAACCGCGCCAAGCGCTAAAAGACAAAATAGACTAAACCAAAACAAGTCATGCCAAACAGGCTAGGAGTCGGACATGCTTGCCCGGCCGTTCCTCGGTTTAGGTCAGCTCTCTCCAGAAACTTTCCGAGAGGTGGTTGCACTGTCTGCCGACTTTAGAAACCTGTCTGAGGATCTCCCTGATCAGAGAGTTGGAGTGGTACGGACGCCCTTCGTATCTAAAATTGTTTCTGTTCTTTCAAAGAACCCAAATACCAGCGGCTGCGATGATCTGATGCTCGTGGGATCTTTCCCATTTGGCAAGAAGATCGTTGGAGCCTCCGACCGGATGAACATGAATGTATTTGCTAGAAAGGCTGGACCAAATCTGAGTGGCAAGTTCTCCAGATAGCAGGACGTGTTCTGCTGTTTCAGCCTAGCGGGATGTACAGCAGTGGCAGGGCGACGCCAGGCTGAAGCCAATAGAGGTAATAGAGTCGTCGGTGGGAAGCTTTCAGCGTTGCGCTCTCCAAATTAGAATCGACCATTTGTTGGGGACGCAAGACTGCCAAAAAGGAGCGGTGTAAGTGGCCGGAGAGCCTACGTCTCTAGTCACGAACCTGGCGGAGCCAGGGAGAAAACTCCACAAGGGTGGGGGACCATCTAAGATTATCCGGGCCGTCGCTGGTCCGCACATCTGCGGCAGCACGGCTGTTTGCTGCGTCTGGCCAAAGCCAATCGGTCACTCTGTCCCATCTCCAGCCAGAATCATAGTTCGTAGTTGGGGGGGGGGGGGGGGGGGGGGGGGGGGGGAGGATGCAGTAGGCTGAAGGATGGCGTCCCCGAGCCACCGTTTGATAATATATATATATATATATATATATATATATATATATATATATATATATATATATATATATATATATATATATATATATATATATATACTTCTTTCACATTAGTAGATATTGAAATTCAAAGATAAATTATTGTTTTCATGTGTAAAGTAATTTACATACAAACTTTTGTGTTTATTTAAGATAAATATTTTAGTATAGGATACATATATAAATATGTCTTTTTAGTATAAAAGAAAATGTCTTTAGTTTTAATAAATAATTATATATATATATATATATATATATATATATATATATATATGCTAAAAATATGTGCTAGTATTAATTATATTAAAAGTAAATATATAGTTTTATTTAGAATTTTTAGTTTTCATATGTTATTCAAATGAAACAAAAAAAGAAAGGAAAAGAAAAAAGAAAGGAAAAAGAAAAGAAAGGAAACAACACAATAACCCCAAACCCCAAGGCCGGCTGAATCCCTAAAAACCCGATCGAATTAGCAGAATATATATATATATATATATATATATATATATATATATATATATATATATATATATATATATATATATATATATATATATATACGCGGGAGAGAGGGGGGGGGTTCGTGAAAACCCTAACCCTATCAACTTCCCAGCACGACCTTACCTCCCCTGACATGTGCACGGCCACCATGAGCCATCCCGGCCACCACCGCACATTGGAGCACCGCCTGGATCGGCCAAACGCGTGTACAACAGGGGGCTCACAGCAACAAGTGCAGTTTGTGAAGCCACCTTCACGAAAGGATTTTTTTTCATGACCGATCGACCGTTTGTCGAGCCGATTGTTCAAGTACGACCCCAATATGACCGTCTTCAACCCCCTTCAAATAGAATTTCATAAACCCTATAAGGATGTCCATGAAATCAATACAAAGTCGACTGAAAAACTGTTCGAAAACAGGACAACGTTTTGGGTTCAAACCCTAGTTTGGAAGGTTAAATACTTTGAATCCAGAAATAATTTTAGAAAACCATTTAAATAGAGTCCTAGGCAACCTATAGGGATTTGCAACGCCTTTTACAGGAGTCGATTCATCGACTATGCGCCGAGCAATCGGTTCGCTAAAACTGCCAAAAACTATTTTTATTAAAAGCTGTAGAAACTTAGAAAATCTTCCCATATTGTAAACCCCCTAATTTATTAAATTATTTAATGTTAGTTTTGTAAAAAATTTGCTAAAATACATGTATGCATAATATTAGGAGTGTAATGCATAGTTTGGGTATAAGTTTATATGTTATATTTATATGTATATATGTATGTCTGAACGTGCTGATTTATTAAGGTGTATACATTTATATATACATAAATGTAGGAATATATGTGTATATAAATATATCTAAATTATTGAATTATGGAAAAGAGTTTTTTAATTAGAAATAATAATTAAAAATAGAATTTAGTTATTAAATAGAATAATAATAGAAAAATAGGAAATAGTTTTTTATTTAAAAAGAATTTTTAATAAATAAAAGAAAAAGAAATGAAAAGAAAATGAAAAAGGAAAAGAAAAGAAAGAAAAACAAAGAAAAAAAAGGCAAACAAACCACCCACCCACATAAGTGGGCGGGCCCCCTCTTTTTTTTTTTTTTTTTTTGAAAACACACGCACACACACAATTGGGGGGCTCGAACCTTGCCGGCCCCTCCGGATGTCCGCTCTAATACCACTAGGCTAGAGAGCTCGGACGGGGCCCCCTCTTTCCTTCCTGAGTGCTGCTGCTACAGCGCGCCTATTTCCGCGAGCAACCCGTGGGTAAGCCCATTGGCTTATTAGTAATAGTAGTAGTATTAGGTTTTCACCCAATTTGTTTTATATATAACTTTCTCCACAGACCTCAAAACCCTAGACTCCCGAAACGAAAATTGTGGCAGAACATACCCTCTTCGTCTACGAGTTCGTTTCACTAGCGATGGAGTTGTGTGCACGATGAACGGAGCATTGAAAGTGAGCCCCTCATCATCCACAGAGCAGTTTTCCCACTCAAGGTACCCTTCTTCCCGATGACGTAACTTTTTACTCGTATCACCAATTTTTGATCCGCAAGATTTTTTAGAAAGTAGACTTGACCCTCTTCGAGATCCTTCTGGTGGATTTTGAAACAACCCATCAACTTGCTCGAAAAAATGAGATAAAGTTGAAGAAAAGCAAGTTTTCTGTAATACTAAAAACTGTTTTAAAACGACAACTTGTCGGCCAATTTTCTTGTTGTGCATAAAGATTTGTAGAAACTAATCAAAAATAGTAGAAGACAACAAAACCGAGATCGTAACGCATCTTCTGCATCGTCGTTTCGATTAACGTGTAAAAAATAAATTGATGTTGAAATTGGAGGAAAAACTGTGTTAACTTATTTATAATTTTTGAAATTTTCTCCATACGGCGTGCGCCCCGAAAAACTGGGCAACGTGGTCAGACGCTATACACATCGAAAGGCACGTATGGACATTGCAAACATGTGGGAACTGACGTAACTCAGTTTCGTCGCGTGTCTGCGACGAAATCAGTCCGTATCCGTCAAGATACCTCCGTATCGACCTTTTACAAACTTGATCCTAATTTCGTGTACAGTCGTCAGATTAAGACAAAACTTATGTCAACTGGTCCGAATTAAAATTTTGGTTCTGTGTCCCAAGTTTGGTTCGATTCTGAGAAGGTCAATCGGAACCCCTTTTTGGCGGGCCCGCGACCCACTCAAACGGGCGATTTTGTAAGCGGCTCATCGGAATCCAAAACTGGACATACCATTGAGTTCCTCTCCTCAAACTAAATCTATAGACATATAGTTTGATGACTTTAGAGACCATAGACTTTGGCACACGTTTCGGTACAAAGCAGGTCCAACGACGAACATCATTTTGACCCAAAATTACGATTTTGCCCCTTTCCAAAATTTGACTTTTGGACAGTCGTTTTCTAGGTATATCTTATACACCGAGTACGTTTTTTATGTTTATTTCAGCTTTCAGAGTTGTTCGGAGATTGTGACGCTTCTTGACTGACATTCTGATTTCCTGGACTTGTCACTTTGCGCCATCAGGCAAGATACCTTGCCACCTTACTCTGTGATTTATATATTCTTATTTTCAGCTATTATTTTTAGTATCTCTTATTTGTTAATGTTATAAAACTGTGCATCCAAGTCACACTTGGGTGCAGGCGACACTATCGGTCATTTTCTCACTTTTATTTATTTCTCTTGTATTGACTTAGTCTAGTGACCACCCTTTTATTGATGAGGTATCGGAATATCTCATACGGTCTTGACACTTGCTTTACTGTGAGTTGTGAGTCACATGTAGGACACGTGCTAGCGTAGTCGGCTGGCCACCGATACGTATGAGGCGTGTGACGGATAGGAGTAACTGCTAATAGTGTTGCATGCTAGTAGACTTGGCAGTTACTATAGGTTTCATGAGTCATATATGGATATGAACCTACTAGGCATTGGATGGGGAGAACAGTTTCCTTAACGTATGGGTCCTGTATGCACTTTTCTTTTACTGATCCTGCTGGCCTCTGACATTCAAGAAATGTTATGCTTTGAGGTCCCTGGTATCCCGATGGGGCCATACCTGAGTTACCTGCTCCTGAGCCAGATGCCCATACGTTGAAGGTCTGTTCTAACTACATTATCACTGTAGAACTGGTAGGCACCCTATTGCATGCATCCATTTTCTTTCTATTATATTATCACAGTTTATATGGCATGGTATTTTCTTGTATCTTGCTACGTCCCTTTGAGGACCTGGTTATCTCTCCAGGATTAGACGATTTTTCGCAGGAGTACGGAGCGGCTCTGGATCTATCCTACATCGATGACGAGGCAGTTCCTACTGATTTCTAGTCTATTCCTTATTTGAGACATTAGTGGACATTATTTTTTTATATCTCTTTTCTTTCTATTTTGTGGAGGTTGGACTCCGATCTTGTGAGACTATTTTTATAGCTGTTGGAGTGAGCATGTTCACCTGACTATCTTTTGATATACTTATTTATTATTTGGACTCTATTATTTTCTGTGTTGAGCTGTGATGAGATTAGATTATGTTATTCTGGCCTGTGATTATTTTATTTACAGCTTATGTGCATATATGAGGATTCCATATATTGGAGTATTTTTCGTACTTGTGCAGCTGGCATGTTCACATGCTTGGTCCTATTGTATTTTGAGACTGGAGCGTTATATGTTTTTGTGGTGGCCCATGCAGGTCAAAAAATATTGTTGGGTTACATGACTGTGCCCCACAAGCCTGCATATAGGAATAGGAATATCTCATCCAGAACTACTACGTCCCTTGACACTCAAACTTCTTTTCAATTCCTTCGATTAATTGATTTACCTCACATCTAATCTTTCATAATATCAACCTATCTTCCTCGTGCCAACAGTATGAATCTAAGAAGCGGACGCACTTCTACCTTGGCCCTCACATCTGGTGAAGAGGCTACTCCGGAGGGACAGAATCCTCCAATGAGTCCAGCGATACCATACCATCCAGGAAAGCCGCAGCCTACTACGACACCGACGACGGAGTACTAAGAGATCGCAGTACCTCCAGGTAGCCAGGCTGGGCAGACCATTACCATGCCACCGAAAGGGAATGTACCACTGCTTCCACCACCACCATTCCCTCAGCAGTTTCCACCACAGTCGGGACTTCAGATGCCTCCACCACCAACTGATGGGAGTCCTACTTCCCAATTTATGTACGCCATGATGCAGGCTCAGTGGCAGCAGACTGAGCTGATGAGACAGACGATGATGGCAACATTGGCTAGACCTCCACCACCACCTTCAGAACCAGCACCAGCACCGGCTCTGCATCCTTATGAAGGCTCTATCAAGAATTTCATGGATATAAACCCCAATGCCTTTAGTGGAATAGAGAAGCCACTAGAGGTGTCATATTGGCTTATTAGTACAGAGAAGCTACTGAAGGCATCCCAGTTACCAGCTCGAGATTGGATGACAGCTGTGGACCTACTATTAGAAAATAATGCTCATCACTGGTGGAAGGCGGAAGAGAGACGATTAGGCACTGAGATCACCTGGAAGCAGTTCTATGATGCATTTTATGAGAGATTCTTTCCTATTCACTACAAAAAAAGTGACCTTTGGGGACAACAAAAAACCGTCTTAAAAACTGCAATTACCGTCCCAACAAATATTTGGGACGGCCTTTGGGACGGGAATGGACGGTCCCATTAGGGTGGCGTGGCAAAAACTTTAGGGACGGATATTGCCGTCCTAATTACTGTTAAAGGACGGTTAGGCAAAACGTCTCAAAAGTTTTCAAATTTATGCTTTTGTGTGACGGTTTATTAATTTGTCCCAAAAAACAAGTTTTTGTAACAGATATATTTCGTCCTAATAAATAAGGAACGGAATTTTAAAAAGTACTGTAATCGTGCGAAAAAACTTAACAATTGTTTAAATTATTATGGAATTACTAATTTCATGTTTATATATAAAATATATAATTGAATATATACAACAAAAATTCATACAGAACTATTTTATTTAATTGAAAATGCATATGGTAGCCGCAACATTAACAAAGCGTAGCCGCAACATTAACAAAACGATTTCTATAAAACATATTTAAAGGTAATATCCCATTGTTCACAAAATGAAATCCAAGTCTTACATCACTTAGAGTGTTTCCATCAAGTTTTACATCAATAAGCATTCACTTAATTTACAAAATAAAATCTATGACTTTTTACACAAGTCCAAAATATATATATTTGATTTTCCACATCCATTGACAAACCGATCCACACATCCATGGCTGCCAGCAGCATTGGCTACCTGGAAACACATGAATAAGCCAGAAATATGGTTAGTTATAAGTAATTGGGACCCTTGGTACATGAATAAGCTAGAAAGTTTTATTCACCAGCACCAGCAAATCAAAATTACTATGTCACTTCAAAAAAAAAGCTTGTATTATGAAATAAGAAATTTTTGGCTTCTCATATGGCTACACTACAAAAAAATAATTCCAAGTATTGAACTCTTTCGATTAACTGAACTGGCTATATCATTTTTTTTCAAGTCGCTATATCATTTTTTTTCAAGTCCAATCAACCCTAAGATGTCTGCAAAATAGCTTACCCAAAGAACTATAACTCCACCAGTAGAATGTCCAAAGAGAAAGCATGGCATACCAGGATTCTCGTACAACACCCTCTCCAATAAGATTTCTGTAAATACTACAACTAGCCATCATAAAAAATTCATCATTTCAACTATTTTTTATTTGATATAATAATTTAGTCAAGATATGCACCAAGTCGTCAACAACATAATCAAGAGAATGAATATAGCCATATAACATGTCATTTCCACCACGCCCCGAGGAGAATGAATATAACCTTATGGTCTTACAAATAGCTAAGGGATAATGTTTTAGTACTAATAAATTTAATGGAACATGGAGGAACAAACAAGAAAAATCACAAGCCAATTCGATATTTCACAAAAAGCTTGTATTAATCACATAGCAGTTGAATGATCAAAATACAAACATAAAGAGTGATCCACCAAAATGTTACCTTAACGAAGCCAAATCCTGTTAAAGGGTTCTAGCACGTCAGAGAGTTTCTCATGGCCCTTTCTGAAACCTCCTGGGAATAAAATATAAAACATGATTGATGATTTTAAAGACAAGAATGACCATCGTACACAAGTTCTCTACTAACCTGAGAACCTTCAAAGAGAATCATAAGCTCATGTTTGCCATCTTCTGTAATAAAATAGCCAATATCCAGTTACTAGGAACACCATCTATGGATATTAATAATTACGTCATAGGTAGCAAGCAATTATTAATAATTAGGATTCACATGGAAATACAGTATTGCATAATTATGATTTGTCTGAAGCCAATGATGCCAACCTAAATTTTTTGAGATGAACGATTTGTTTAGTATTTACTACAACATTGATGAATACTCGAACTTGATATTGTGGATTACAGATGATGGGTGAAGATGACAGCCTCAGAAAAGTCTAAAGGAGTTTGTTAATTAAACAATTGTTTATAGAACACTTTTAGCCATCTAACACTACTTGGTAGAAGAAAACAAGCATTAGTTGGTAGAAAAAAAACAAACATGCAGTTTGTTGTATAGATTCCTATATTAGTCTTTTCTGGGGGAACATATCCATATATTATCAAAGTTACTCTAATTCTATTAGCCCATCTAACACTACTTGGTAGAAGAAAACAAGCATTAGTTTGTAATGTCAAATATAAAACACAGCTATTTACCCCCCTTGAGATTAGAAATTTGATTAGTCAATATCCAGGTTTATGTTTAACCACTGAAACTAGTCATAAACCATGACTTCTCAAGCTATAGATGCAAGATAACATTTGCAAGAACTCAATGACCGATTACAGAACAGACTGCTTGAAGGAAGATTTTGAAATTGTTTTCTTCTTCTATTTGTTGGACATGTGAACTAAGATGTAAGAAGATATGGTGATCAAGTTGTCTACTAGTCAATGGGACAAGTATCAGCCAAATAAAATTATTACAGACACGAAAATATGCCATTATATTTCAATCAAGAAACTAAAGAATCAATAATTGTATAGTAGGTATCGATTTTTTATCATTGGTATGTGCCCATTTATTTTGATCCTTAAAAGTTCTGCCACAGTAAAT
The DNA here is from genome assembly GCA_029216955.1 of Iris pallida. Lineage (NCBI taxonomy): Eukaryota > Viridiplantae > Streptophyta > Magnoliopsida > Asparagales > Iridaceae > Iris > Iris pallida. Next base: position 4,019,164 of record JANAVB010001800.1, read on the forward strand.
AAAATCTGAACCAGAGATGCAGTACTCTTTCACTTGTTCACCAGCATATTTGAATACCATGAGAAGTAAACCAAACTATTCCGTTTGAATACCATGAGAAGAAAACCAAACTATTCCGATCTAAATTGACGTCTAACATGAACAATAAAGAAGACTAGAAGGGAGTACCTCTTTCCCGCCTTTCCACAAGTTTTACATAAACTGCTATGTGTGCATCCTTAGAATTTTCAATGTTCTCTTCCCAAGTGCTGTACAGCTGTGCTCTACATTCCTCAAAGAGAAGAGGCTCAAAGACTCTTTTATACTCTTCAACACATTCAAAACTTCCAGGAACACGCTGCAGCTCTGTCTCCTCTGAAAGTTGGCAGATAATTGTATGTCACAACTCAGTAAAGAGTAGGAAGTATTACTTGAAAAGATGGCATTGAAGAGATTTTCAAGAAAAGACATGCAAACTGCTTATAAGAAAGATAAACCAGAATTACATTCTCATGAAAGAGGAAAGCACATATGCTTGTAGTTTTTAAAATCAGCTAATATAGAAATAAGCAAATGTGGACAGTTGCACTAATATCTGATATCACCCGTCCAAAAAAAAAGACACAAGGACTAGGATTTGGTAATAACAAAATGCTTGATGTTTTCAGAAATTAACATCAAATATATAAAAGATGGATAGTTACATTACTACTGTTAAGAATAACTCTTGGCAGTTACCATCAACTAATAGAGGGCCTATCCACCTCTATGGCATCCAAGCATCCTTTCTGCCATTTCATTTAGTTCATCTTGATAACTCAACGGACACATCAACGAAAGAAGTGAGCTAGAACTCAATTGCATAAACCGTAAGCATGCCTCTCTAGATTGCATTCAGAGTGGATACATGAGTTTTGGCTTGTGTCAACCATGCTTGGCCAACAACCTGAGTTTCCATATTGATAATTCTATTTTTGCATACTTTTTGAGCTATTTTTTCTAAATTTCACTCTTAATTGTCAAAGCATGTAAACTTGTATGGATATTCATGTTGTCAATTATTTAGAGACGTATGCCTTGGAAAACACCCTGGTAAGATGGATATTCTACTGGAAATCTATTTCATACAGATAATTGGCTACGATCCAAGGACTTTACACTAACCCTTCTCATTAATGATGATTTACAGATTTCTCTCAAGAAATATTTGAAGCATGTAGAAAACACCCTGCAAACTATAATTGTTCATACACAATACCCTTTTTCCTACAATGAACCCAAAAGAAAGGCACCTGAGAGATGCCATAATAGAAGCTCTTCCAGATATTCTTTATGCTGAACATGACCTCTTATATCTCCATAGCTTTCACATAATTTGTCCTACTTCTGACATGTGCTATGAACAATCTCTAATTGGCTCTTGCAGAGTTAACCTTATATCAGAATGTGCAAGATGCATTAACCATTGTAGGTTGGTATCTCAATTATTGTTGTGGTTTATAAACAACCAAACAAGTTAAACCAATTAACAATTTTCTTTTCCACCTAGCATAAGAGTTGCTGAAAAATGATTTGCAAATTTTCAAACCCATCAATCGTAATTTGGAAATTAAACCATTTCAACAATAGAAGACATGCAACAATACAAAATGGCTTGCCTTAAAAACATATAGTCAAATGTCAATACTAGGACAAAAACAATTTTTATATCATCAACATTACAATGAATATCAAAAAATAATTACTAAAATTTAATAGTTTAGAAACCCTGATAAGTGGCTGCTTGCTTATTTGTGTTATAGGCTGATGTAGGATATATAACTAATGTTTCTGATTTCTGGTCCTCTTTCATATGGATTGTTTGTTTGATTTGAAAGCCAAAATACTAATTCCAAAACAAAAGCTCCACTAGTTGACTGTCACAATAATCTTAAGGCTTCAAATTCCAAAACAAAAGGGACATTACAAGCCAAATTATTTGATGATCTGTAACTAAAACAAGACCCTTAAACAAACAAAAAAAGAAAATGGATCATGTCTGATTCATATGATATCAGGAAATCTATCAATTGAACTTGTACAAAATATATCCTCTGGGTTGCTAAATAATTAGCTACCCTAATATTTGTTGATTTTCCTCTTAAACTATCATATATTCTGTAACTAGAAATTGAATGATTAAACTAACAAATGTAAACAGAGCAGAGAGGTCAAATTACTCGAGAACTAAAAGAAAATCAAATCTAGCATTAAAGTAAAAAATGTATTTCATACATACCTAGCTAGTACAAAACTAGAACCCAAATAGCCAAGAGAGATAAAATCTAAACAAAAGAGGGTAAGGTTTATGAGGATCAAACTTGAATAATATTATGGCATAGGAGCAGACACCATAATTATATCCACAAGTTTGAAGATGTATATTTTAAGTAAACGACGTATAGGTGGCAACAGCTGAATTTAAAACTTTTTCGATACAATGCCAACAAGAACAGTGCCATAATAAGTAAAGCAAAAAACTTTTGACCTTTAAAGGCATAACTCCATGACATGCACGTGAAGAAGAGGATGTGAGAATTTGCTATAGGATGAAAGGATAAAGAGAGTCAAAGAAAATATGCACACCTTATGGTGTAATCCATAAATGGACTCGGGTCCACCAGAAGAGACAATGCATGTGATGAGAAATCCTCCTTAGAACCTGGAGTAGTACTTGAAAGGCAGAAAACCATTCACTCTTCAAATTGCCCTCTATTTTCAGTCATATTTTTTTCATGCAAGGACCCAAAAGAGAAATGATATTCAACCCATGAAACCCCAGACCCCTCACTCTCAAACCAAATACATGTTTCCTGAAACTACATCTAAAAACAAATAAAACAGTATTTTCTTAACTTCTTAGAACATATGAATCAAAATCTGAGAAGTGCTAAATACTTTTTCTTGACAGATGACATAGGGTTTGAAACTTCTTTATGTCTCCCCAAATCACGAAAAGGACACTTGTTCATCTTTTCTACCAAATTTTTTATACCATTAACTCTTTTCTTCACTCACAATTAGGTATGTTCATAATGCAGTTTGGGTGGCTAAGATTTGATCATTAAATCAAGTATAAGTTAGAAGGAAACTGATAATTACGATGATTAAGTCTAGGTAACCAGTTAAAAAGGTGAAGGAAACTAAACTTTAAGATATAAAGTGAAATGATCTCACCTTCATATTATCATAATTCTACACACAAATACAAACTCCTTTCGTTATGAAACTTAAATTGTACAAGTTTTTTTGGTAGGCTTCAAGCAAAATAGAACATCAGCACTAAACATGATGTGTATTTGAATTACGCCCAGGGAAAATAGACTAAAGGACCACAGGAGAATGGAAAGAGGAAAAAAACTCTCCGTGTGTCCTATCATTTTAAATGTGGATCATCATCTCAGACTTCACTAAGCAATTAGCTAATCAGTCTACATTGGTGAACCATAATTTCAGTAACTTGTTTCACTCTAAAAGGCTAATGATTATACTGTTAACATGAAATGCTTGTGAATTAAAGTTACTGAGCATCGTCCTATCTATGGAACCTAATATTTTACTTAATGTTAGTTTATGCTCAAATACTATGAATCAAATAAAAAATACTCCATTTTACAAAGTACACGGTTAATAGATATCTACTGTAATTAAATAGATAAATCTCCTATTTTATCATATATATGATATCACTCATGGCAAATACTTGCCAAACAGTCCATAAAACTACAACCATGTGCATAATAATTTAGGGCATAAACATAACAAATGTACCACTCTTTTTGGAAACCCTAAAAAAATTCAGATATTGCTTTTGGGGGGACAAACACTCACCAAGCTTCTATGATGATGGACCCGGCCAAAGAAGAATCATAGAGAGAGGGCCCCTTTCCATCCCCCTTCTCCTTCACGAGCCTCGCCTTCTTCGAAGGAGGCTTCTCCGTCGCCGACGCCATTTGCGGCGAAAGTTATTTTTCTTCTATTTGTGTTCGATACGCTCCATGAGAGCCACGGCTGAGATCTCTTCTATTGTTGGCGAGGAGGACCGGGAAGGTCAGGGTTGGGGCAGAGAATTTATGGATATGGAGAGAGGAGGAAGATGAATATTATTGAAGAATTTTGGAATAGAGGGAAGAGAGAGAGAAAGAGAGAGAGAGAGAGAAAAGGATATTATCTTTCCCCTAAAATATTGAATGGGAAAAGAGGGAGAGAGCAGTAGAGAGTGGAGGATGAACGGTGTGGATGCACGGTACGAAATCCAACGTTCAGGAAAGCTTATCAAAATTTGGAGATAAGCCGCCATATAATTTCCATTCCCACCCACCTAGACTTTCTGTGACAGTTCTAGATTTTATTTGGGACCAAAAGTATTGATAGTCTCAAATAAAATATTTATTTTTCAATCTGTCCCGAACAAAACTATTTTTTGTTACAAAAAAATTATTCGTCTTAGTTATTAATTTTTTAGGACATTTCAAACTAGTGTTTCTAATATGGTCATCTCAAAAGGTTATTTTTTTTGTAGTGATTCATGTTCAAGATGGTCTCTATGACCAGTTCCTTCATCTGAAGCAAGGAAATATGACAGTTGATGAGTATGACTAAGAGTTCAATCGCCTGAGTAGATTTGGTGCGGGATTGATTCCGACAGAGTTAGAGAAGGCAAGGAGATTTCACCAGGGGCTTGCACCAGAGCTCAAGTCTTATACGACTACCCAGTCTCGAGTCTCCCATTCAGCTGTCCTGGAAGAAGCTCGTGCTCAGGAGATTCTTCGCAAGGAGCAACAGCAGACATCGAGGCACCATACACCAGCAGTTATACCAGCCCGAGCTACTTAGAGTGGACCTATCAGGAGGGCCACATGACAGTTCTAGCAGAGGCCCATACCTTATCAGAAGCCTACCTGTAACTATTACGGGAAGCAGGGACAATCTTGAAGGACTGTCGAACTCGACTTGGAGTATGCTTGAGATGTGAGTCAGGACAACACAAGATGAAGGATTGTTCGGAGCAGCAGTCCTTAGTTTATGCTCAGCAGAACCCAAGGCCGACAGCCCCAACACTTCCAGCACCTCGGCCAGCGGCAGGAGCACCTCGCCTACTATTACCACCCCAGTCAGCACAGTTCGAGAGGGCCAGAGCTCAGGGCACTGGACATAATTATGGGCAGGTATTCTCTCTAACAGTTGAGGATACAGAAGTAGAGACAAAGGCAGAGGTTATAGAAGGTATGGTTTTAGTTGCATATTTTTCTGCTATTATATTATTTGATACTGTAGCCATACATTCATTTATAGCTACTAGTTTTGCCATTAGACACAATATTTCCATCACACCCTTAGCTAAGAATGTTAAAATCCTCACTAGAGGAGGAGTTGTACCTGTTAGTGGTGTTTGTAGACTTTATCATGTAGTAATAAGTGGTAGAGAGATGAGGGCACGACTTCTTGTATTCCCTATGCCAACATTTGATGTGGTTCTTGGAATGGACTTGTTGAGCCACCATTTCGATCTCATAAACTGCCATAGGGGCAGTATTATCTTTAGACCACCGAATGTGACAGATTTTGAGTTCACCAAAGAAGACGAAGAGAGTTGTGATGCACCCGCATTGGGGACTCACATGATGATGCAGGACAACCCTCAGCATCCTATCATCACCGAGTTCGAGGATGTCTTCCCCGAAAAATTGCCAGGACTGTAACCTGACCGAGACATTGAGTTTTCTATTGAGCTTATTCCGGAAGCCGAGCCTATTCCATCTCGAGTTTATCGACTAGCGCCCAAAGAGTTGGTAGAGATGAAGACGCAGATTGATGACTTATTGGAGAAGGGCTTTATTCGTTCTAGTGCATCATCATGGGAAGCACCCATTCTTTTTGTGCCTAAGAAAGACGGGACAGTGCGCATGTGCATCAACTACAGAGCATTGAATGCAGTGGCGGTGAAGAACAAGTATCTTTTGCCGTGTATAGACGATCTATTTGATCAACTGAGTGGAGCAAAAGTATTCTCTAAGATTGACTTACGATCAGGCTATCACCAATTGAAGGTTCGGAAGGAAGACATTGCAAAGACAGCTTTTCGATCAAGGTATGGGCACTACGAGTTCTTGGTCATGCCTTTCGGTTTGACCAATGCTCCCGCAGTCTTCATGAATTTAATGAACAATATCTTTCGCCAGTACTTGGACAAATTTGTAGTAGTCTTTATAGATGATATCTTGATTTACTCTAAGAGCCAAAAGGAGCAGGAGCAGCATCTACGAATAGTTTTGGGAACGTTGAGGAATGAGCGACTTTTCGCAAAGCTTAGCAAGTGTGATTTCTTTCTCAAGGAGGTATCATTTCTTGGTCATGTTGTTACGGGTGATGGTATATCAGTGGAACCAGAGAAGATCACAACAGTCAAATCATGGCCCGCTCACACATCAGCTTCTGAGGTGAGAAGTTTTCTCGAACTTGCGGGTTACTACAGACGGTTCATAGAAGATTTCTCTCTAATAGCGGGGCCTATGACTCGATTAAATTGCAAGGATTAGAAGTTGGTATGGACAGACAAGTGTCAAGTCATATTTGATGAGTTGAAGAAGCGATTGACCACAGCACCGATCTTGACACTACCATCGGGCCCGGAAGGATTTGTGATCTACTGTGACGCATCCAGAAAAGGATTAGAATGTGTATTGATGCAGCACGATCATGTAGTAGCATATGCATCGAGACAGTTGAGAGTGCACAAGAAGAATTATCCGACGTACGATCTAGAGCTCGCAGCGGTTATCTTTGCTTTGAAGCTATGGAGACACTACTTGTACGGCGAGAAAGTTGATATCTACACTGATCATAAGAACCTCAAGTACGTGTTCACACAAAATAGTTGAATATACGACAGCGACGTTGGTTGGAGTTGATGAAGGATTACGAGATCGAGCTACATAATCATCCGGAAAAGGCTAATGTCGTGGCAGACGCATTAAGCCGTAAGCCCATGGAACACTTTTTGACTACGCACAAGGAGTTAATTAGAGACTTGGAGCAGCTTGGTATTGAGGTAGTATTGCCTGGAGCAGATGGCATATTAGCCAACCTTTAAGTGCAATAATCATTGGTAGACTTGACCCTCTTTGAGATAATCTAGGTGGATTTCAAAACAACCCATCGACTTGCTCGAAAAATCGAGACGAAGTTGAAGAAAAACCTGTTTTCTGTAATACTAAAAACTGTTTTAAAATGACAACTTGTCGGCTAATTTTCTTACTGTACATTAAAGATTTGTAGAAACTAATGGAAAATAGTAGAAGAAAACATAAACAAGATATCAACGTATCTTCTGGATCGTCGTTTCGATTAACGTGTAAAAAGTAAATTGATGTTGAAGTTGGAGGAAAAACTGTGTTAACTTAGTTATAATTTCTGAATTTTTCTCGATACGGCGTGCGCCCCGACAAACTGGGCGACGTGGTCGTGCGCTATACGCATCAAAAGGCGTATATGGATATTGCTGACATGTGAGAACTGACGGAACTCTGTTTCGTCGCGTGTGTGCGACGAAATCAGTCCGTATCCGTCAAGATACCCCCATATCGACCTTTTACAAACTTGACCGTAACTTCGTGTACAGTTGTCAGATCGAGACGAAACTTGCGCCAACAGGTTCGAATCAAAATTTTGGTTCTGTGTACCAAGTTTGGTTCGATTCTGAGAAGGTCGAGCGGAACCCCTTTTTGCCTGGCCCGCGACCCACTCAAACGGGCGATTTTGTACGCGGCTCATCGAAATCTAAAACTAGATATACCGGTGAGTTCCTCTCCTCAAATTGAATTTGTAGACATATAGTTTGATGACTTTAGGTACCATAGACTTTGGCACGTATTTTGGTGCAAAGCAGGTCCAACGGCGGATATCGTTTTGACGCAAAATTATGATTTTGCCTCTGTTCCAAAATTAGACTTTTGGACAGGCGTTTCCTTGGTATATCTTATACACCGAGTACGTTTTTGATGTTTGTTTCAACGTCCGAAGTTGTTTGGAGATTGTGACGCTTTTTGACTGACATTATAATTTCCTGGACTTGACCCTTTGCGCCATCAAGCATGATACCTTACCACCTTACTCTGTGATTTATGTATTATTATTTTTAGCTATTATTTTTAGTATTTCTTATTTTTTTAATATTATAAAACTGTGCGTCCAAGTCACACTTGGGTGCAGGCGATACTATCGGTCGTTTTCTCGCTTTTATTTATTTCTCTTGCATTGACTTAGTCTAGTGACCACCCTTTTATTGATGAAGTATCGACATATCTCATACGACCTTGACACTTGATTTACCATGAGTTGCGAGTCACATGTAGGATACGTGCTCGCATAGTCGACTGGCCACCGATACGTCTAAGGCGTGCGACGGATAGGAGTAACTGCCAATAGTGTTGCATGCTAGTAGACTTGGCAAGTTACTAGAGATTTCATGAGTCATGGATGTGGCGCTACTAGGTATTGGGTGGGGAGAACAGTTTCCTTAACGTATGGGTCCTGTATGCACTTTTCTTTTACTGATCATGCTGGCCTCTGATATTCAAGAAATGTTATGTTTTGAGGTCCCTGGTATCCTGATGGGGCCATACCTGAGTTACCTGCTCCTGAGCCAGATGCCCATGCGTTGAAGGTCTGTTCTTAACTGCATTATCAATGTAGAACTGGTAGGCACCCTATTGCATGCATCCCTTTTCTTTCTATTATATTATCATAGTTTATATGACATGGTGTTTTCTTGTATCTTGCTACGTCCCTCTGAGGACCTGGTTATCTCTCCAGGATTAGACGACTTTCCGTAGGAGTACGGAGCGGCTCTGGATCCATCCTACATCGATGACGAGGCAGTTCCTACTGATTTCTAGTATATTCCATATTTGAGACATTAGTTGATATTATTTTTTTTACATCTCTTTTTTTTCTATTTTGTGGAGGATGGACTCTGATCTTGTGAGACTATTTTTATAGATGTTGGAGTGAGCATGTTCACCTGGCTATCTTTTGATATACTTATTTATTATTTGGACTCTATTATTTTCTGTGTTGAGCTGTGATGAGATTAGATTATGTTATTCTGGCCTGTGATTATTTTATTTACAGCTTATGTGCGTATATGAGGATTCTATATATTGGAGTATTCTTCGTACATGTGCAGCTGGCATGTTCACGTGCTCGGTCCTATGTATTTTGGGACTAGGGCGTTACACATATGGTGTATGCCCCGACAAAATGGGCAACATAGTATCAACCCATGATTATCAAAAGACGCGTATAGATGTTGTCGACATGTGGAATTCGACGAAACTCGATTTCGTTGTGCGTGCGCGACAAAATCAAAGCGTATCCGTCGAGATACCCCGTATCGACCTATTTGCAAACTAGTCCATAACTTTGGACACGTTCGTCATCTTGAGATGAATCTTTTGCCAATAGTACCGTATCATTTTTCTGGTCCTGTATGCCAAGTTTGGTCTGATTCCGAGAAGGTCGACCAGAATGCTATTTTGGCGGGCCTGCGACCCGATCCAATGGGCAAATTTGTGCACTGTCCGCCAAAATCCAACTTTGGACATACAGTTGGATTCGTATCGTCAAATCGGTCTCTTTATTGACTGTAGAGACCGTAGACTCTGGCATGTTTTTTAGTATAAAGCGGGTCCAACGGTGGACATTATTTTGACCCAAAATTATGATTTTGCCCCTGTGTCCAGAATTAGACTTTTGTGTAGGCATTCTTAGACATTTCTTTTATATCAAACGTATTGATGATGTCTGTTTCAGCATATGGAGACTGTTGTGCGAGTTTGATTTTGTGTGGCACACTGAGTGGTTGGTATTATCAGTTCCACCAGCAAAGGATCCCAGACGAGTACATTTGTTATTTGTTTTCAATATTATTAATTACTATATTTTATTGTTAGTTATTTTATATTTGATACTTGTCTTTTTTCATATGTTGTTGTATTCTTACATGTAGTGTCGGAAAGGAGAAATACCAAATAGATGTGTGATCTGACCGTAGACATTGTAGACATCTTAGACAATGTTTATTTTTCTGCAAAGAAGACATCGTAGACAATGTTTATTTTATTCCTATTTAGACATTGTAGACATCATGGTGTAACTGTCCATAGATTGATCACATATCAAAAGGTACTTCAAAACACATAGATATTATTTCCTTTGGGTTTTTTCATTTAATGTTGTCATATAGTTTCCTGTCTACTTTTCTCATGTCTCTTTGTACCATTATCCTAATTATCTCAAATCATGTATTTTATGGCTAACCTCTGTTTTATAGTCATTATCATATATTGGAACTGCACTCAATGAATTGTATGCGTTCCATCTGAAAACTAACATTTTTTAGGTTGATCGCGACTACTCTTAGCCATGGGGAGATACGGGTGCACATGTAAGCCAAAACCTAGAGATTACCTAGATATATGAGTTGTAGTCATTTTCAATAATTGTAAGAGTTTATATTTTCTTCAAGTGTAAAACTTATGAATATTGTAAGTTTAATTTAGTTATTGTGAATGTTCAGAAAGTTATTATTTTATGTGACATGAGCACCATGGCCTTGACAGCATTCTACTGCCGATACTGCGGTGTAAGCTGGCTTGTACATGCATTCGTATCCCGAAAAGCGGATGTGGATTATGACACACATGCATGATTTTTTAAAGTTACCTAGCATAAACACAACTGCTACATGCCACTACTGTGTTTTATAAGGACATGTATCACATCCATACAGAATGAGAAAATTAGTAGATATACTAATATATGTTTGGGTTCTAAAGACTACTATATCATGACCCTAAGAAAAGTGGGTACCAGAGGTTTCATCTTCAAATTATGTTGTAGGTGGACCTACCCCATCACACTAGAAGCAAGTGGATTCTTGATAGTGGTTGCTTCATACACATGACTGGTGATGTTAATTTGTTTGCAACTCTATCGATGAAGAAAGAAGTTTGTCTTCTTCCGTAACAATCTTAGAGGACATATCATAGGTAATGGTAACATAGGTACATCTTCTTCTCCTATTATCAAAGATGTTTGTTTAGTAACATAATTAAAACATAACCTACTCAGTGTAAGTCAATTAGCTGATCATAGTTATGGAATTAATTTTGTGAAAGATAAATGTTCTATTTATGAGAGATCATCTTGTATAGTTACTTATGAAGGAATAAAATAAGACAACATATATTTTTTTCTATTTTTTAGGGATACTAATCATACAGGAAAGTGTCTGTACACATTCCAAGACGTGAGCTGGCTATGACATATGCGTCTTGGACATGCAAACATGGACATCACTGCAAGGTTAACACGAAAAAACTGGTAAGAGGCTTACTTGATATTTCTTTCAAGAAGAATATGATTTTGCTGATTATGAAAAGAACAAAGCAACTAGATCATCTTTTAAATCATTAAACGATATAAGTACCTCAAGACCTCTTTAACTTTTACATATGGACTTTTTTGGACCAAATAGAGTTGCTAGTCTTGTCGATAAATTATATATCTTTGTAATAGTGATGAATTTTTAAGATTCACTTAGGTTTATTTGTTTCAAATAAAAATGAGACATTTTCTGAATTTGTTAGTTTTTGTAAAAATGTCCAAAACGAAAAAGTCTTCATGATTACTTGTATTCGAAGTGATCATGGCGACAAATTCGAAAATCATGATTTCTAAACTTTTTGAGTCAAACGGTTTTTTGCATGAATTTTTGTGTCCAAAACTCTCCAACAAAATGGTGATGTGGAGTAGAAGAATATAACTCTTGGCAATATAGCTAGAGTTATGCTAAATGAGTACAAATTTTCAAAATACTTTTGGGCTGAAGCTGTTTATACAGCTTGCCATGCACTAAATAGGGTTCTTATTCGTCCTATTTCAAAAAAGACACCATATGAGTTGTGGTTTAATTGAACTCCTAATATCAGCTACTTTAAAGTTTTTGGTTACAGATGTTTTTTTTCTCAACATTAATAAAAACTTAGGTAAGTTCGATAAAAATACTGATAAAGGGATATTTCTTGGGTATGTTGCAAAGAGCAAAGGATTCAGAGTATTCAACAAAATATCTCTAATGGTTGAAGAATCAGTACATGTTACATTGATGAGCTGAAAGTCCAAGATAAAAATAACAATGATAATGAAGATATTAGTAGTACATCAAGCAAACCATCTGACGATACGCCAACCACGTACCCGGAGAGTTTGCCTAAAAGATTACGGTTCTCCATAGACCATCCAGTAATAGGTGATTTTTCTATAGGTGTAAGTACTCTTTCTACTAATAGAGATATTCGTACAAACGTAGCATTTATTTCTAAGACAACCAAAAAATATAGTAAAGCTTTTGATGATAAATTTTGGATTTTTACAATACAAGAAAAACTTAACCAATTTGAACGAAATCAAGTTTGAAAACTTGTTCTCAGACCTAATGATCATCCAGTCATTGGTAACAAATAGATTTTCAGAAATAAACTAAATGAGAATGGTATGGTCACATGTGACAAAGCCAATCTCGTAGCACAATGCTATAACCATGATGAAAGCATAACATATGATTCTGTTGGTAGAATAGAGTCCATTCGCATGTTATGTACTTTTGCTAGTTTTCATAATTTAGAACTTTTCAAATGGATGTCAAAAGGGTTTTTCTGAATGGTTTTATAAAATAAGAAGTTTTTGTTAAACAATCTTCTGGTTTTGTAGATTTCAAAAACTCCGGTCACGTGTATAAGCTTCATAAGGCTCTCTATTGACTCAAACAAGCACCTCGTGTATGGTATGAGCGTCTTAGTGCCTTCTTTCTTGAACACGATTTTTCAAAAAAAAAATGTTGATTCTACTCTCTTTATAAAATGTACTAATATAATTCTTTTGTTAGTGCAAATTTATATAGATGACATTATTTTTGGATCAACTAATGAGAAGCTATGTAATGAGTTTTCTAAGTATATGCAGTGTGAATTTTAAATGAGTATGATGGGAGAACTTACTTTCTTCCCCGGGCTACAAATCAAGCAAAATTCACAAGGGATTTTCATCAATTAAGAAAAATATACAAGTTGCTAAAGAAGTTCGATACGGACAATAAAAAATCGAATGAACCTCCTATGATGACTTCAACAAAACTTGACATAGATAAAAATGGAAAACCTGCTAAAGTACATAAGTATAGAAGTATGATTAGTAGCATATTATATTTAACTACTAGTCGACCTGATATTATGTTTTCAATATGCATATGTGCATGATATAAGGCTAATCCTAAAAATCACATGTATGTGTAGTTAAGTGTATCCTATGCTACCTTAAAGGAACTTTAACAACTGGCTTATGATATCCCAAAACCTCTTCGTTTGACCTAATCGGTTACTCGGATACAAAATTTGTTGGATGCAATATCGATCGTAAAAGTACCAGCAATACTTGTTATTTTCCATGAAAGTCCTTAGTGTAGGCCTTCAAAATGAAAGTCACGCTGAGTTGATCAGAATGAAGTCTTAAAGTCACGCAGAGTTGATCAGAATCGAGTCTCAAAGTCACGCTGAGTTGATCAAGACAAATGTTTAAAAATCACGCTAGAGACAGCTCATCATTTGTCAGAAATGTCATTATGACTGGCAGCACGACAGTCGAAGAATGTCTCCTCGTATGCCACGTATGCACGGAGCTCGAGAGATCACAGCCGACTATTGCGTGACTTTTGAAATCATCTTCAACAAGACTCAGCCTTCATCAAATTGGCGTACCAGAAGTGCTTCTTGTCATTTAATACGACTGACAAAGTAATCATTGTCAGAGATTTTGTGTCAGTTGAGGCATGTCGAATCAAGACAGCTGGCAGTCCTGCCTCAAGCTTGCGTATATTTTGAGCCTTCTGCCTCAAGACTGCGTGTATTTTGAACTTTTATGTTCCTTCATCAAGTTTGAGTGGATTTTGAAGCTTTTAGCCCCAAGTCTGCGTGGATTCTGAAGCTTCCTGTCCTCAAGTTTGCGTGCATTTTTGAAGCTTTCTGAGCCAAGTCTGCGTGGATTTCGTCTTCAACGAGCCTGCGTGGATTTCATCAAATTGGAGTACGTGACAGCCATGCCACTGATCTCTCGCTTGCATGTCCTGTAACTTGCACACGACTCATATATGATTGCCATGTGTCCAACAGTTACAGGCCACGTCCAGTAACTGCTCACAACTCTACGTATGTTAAATCCTGCGTGATTTTCAACTATGCACAGGCTGTGAAGACAATTATCTTTTTCAGTTATTTTTGACTCTATAAATAGAGTTCTTTTCTTATTCACTGTACAGATACACAGATATCTAAATTGCTGTTGAAATTTTGAGAGCTTTTCTTCTTCGCATCGTCCAAGGGTTAAAGCGATCGTCTTCTAAGATCGGATTCCTACAGTTGAAATTTTCCCAGATACACAATAAATAAAGTGAATTTATTTATAAAAAACAAATTGGCGACTCTGCTGGGGAAAACCATCTTCTCTTCTGAGATGGTAACAACTCAATGCGACACTTCGTCAATCGGCTCGACGAAGAAGGTGATATCGATCCAATTCGATCAACTCGCCTATGAAGAAATGCAGCGGGCTAAGGGTGGCAAGTCCATTTCAGCCTCCATCACTACTGCCAAGTCGAAGGGACGATCTGTCTATGTCCCTAAGAATCAGTTGGCAACCAATAGTGACTTTTCTGCCACAGTGTCTACTCCTAACACTGGCAAGGAGCCTACTGCAAGCACACACACTCTTGTGTGTTCGAAGACAACAGCAGCCAAAAGTCACGCTGACAGCACTGGCTCCTTAGTCAAGCCTGTTCCAGCGTGCAATCTTAATTCCAAAAGTCACGCTGGCAGCACTGGTTCTTTAGTCAAGCCTGTTCCAGCGTGCAATCTTAATTCCAAAAGTCACGCTGGCAGCACTGGCTCTTTAGCCAAGCCTGTTCCAGCGTGTATTTCTAAAGTCAAAAGTCACGCTGGCAGCACTGGCTCCTTAGCCAAATCTGTTTCAGCGTGTATTTCACCAAAATCTGGCTCTTTAGCCAAGACTCTATATACTGACAATACAGGCTCTTTAGCCAAATGGTCACCAGCATGCTCTAAGAAGAATAGCTCTTTAGCTATCTCTTCTTCTTTGCCAAGTTCTACTAGAACTGGGGGTGGTCTTGATCCTCCACACAAAGTCCCTTCAAAAAGAAATAATTCTTTAGTTGTTTCTTCTGCTCCTGTAGTTTTTACTTTAGGAACAGCTTTGACTGACAATTTTGTTAGTCAAAGAAAAGGAGATGGTCTTTTGACTACTCTTCCTTCTGGACATTCTATGTCCCAAAACTTGAATAAGTCTAAGAAGAAACATTTCTTAATGTCTTCTTCTACGACTTCTTCGAATTGGGCACAGAATTTGTCTATAAAAGAGGGTCTGTTACCAATTCCTAATCAAGGGGATGGTTCAACTTTTCTCTCTCTACAAATATCCAGATCAATGGAAGGAAAACTCCAAGTTTTAAAAACCAATGTGTTACCTCCAACTGATCTAAGAGCAAAACTTGATCAAATCCGTTTAGGAAACACTTCTGGTGTCAAAAAAACATTGGGAACAAAAGCAAGAGATCCAGATGCAGAATATGCTAGAAATTACGTGGCTCATATTAATCAGTCTCTATATAATCAAGAGCCATCAAGACCCAAGAACTGGAAATATATTCCTAAAAATGCACAAAGAATGTTCTCTGATATACCTCAATCTTCACAGACAGATCTACGAGAACATCTTCAACAGAAGAGAAGAAATAATTCTATGTCAATGGACCATACTGAATGTGACTTCCAGCCAAGAGTTATAATTCGGTTCAGATGTCAATCAATGGATCAGAACTATGTTGATCATGAATGTGACTTCCAGCCAAGAGTCACAATGCAATGCAGATGTCAAACTAAACGACAATCTGTTTTCAATCGAATTCAGTGTGAACCTATGCCTGATGAAGATGAACCTTTGTATGCGTATGCTTCTGTCAACATGACCTCTCGGGATACTGGGGGTAGAAATGATAGTCCAGATGGAGTATATAAAGGCACCAGATCAAGGGTCCTGGCTTCTACTCAAAGGACTTTGATTCCTGAAGATGATTCTGAATTTCTTTGGGAATCTAACTTCCCACCTCTTTCTACTGGGGGTAGTTCTCCTATAACTGACTTTGATACACAAAGCAGTGATTAAGAACAAACAACATCCACCAGTTCATCAAAAATCCCTCGTACAGTCACGACATATATGGTCGATGGGAATACTGATGAACCTTCTTCTTCGATGACTCCTCAAGAACAAAGAATTGCTTCTTTGGAACAGCAAATAAAGTCTATGGCTGATAATATGAAGTCGATATATGAACTCATGGCAGCCCAATTGCAAAATCGACAGACTGTACCAGAAGCTACACCAATTGACATTGGTGTAAGTCCAGTCCATGTTCCTCCAGCAGTCCAGTCCAATACTCCTGGGCAAGCTCAACCAGTTCCTAGTCACTCAGGAGCTGGGGGTAGTACTTATAATGCTGTTCCTCCTCCCAACTATTCTCTACAAGCTACAACTCTACAGTCCTCCGGAGTTGTTACTGAAGAATTGAGGAATCTCAAAACTCAATTCGAGGCATTCAAACAGAAAGATGGTTTACAAAGGTTAGGCATCAAGCAACCTTATCCGATAGAATGGAAGCAAGTATCATACCCTCCTAAATACAAGCCTCCTACTATCTCATTCTATGATGGAACCACTTCTCCAAGTCAATTTATTAATCACTTTAAAGTGATGACTGACCAGCTACAACCAAGCGACGCCCTCCTTACTCGGGTGTTTGTCGGATGTCTCAAAGGAACGGCTTATGAATGGTATAGAAGTCTCCCTGATGGGTGTATTACTTTATTCGCCGGTTTCAAACAAATGTTTCTTGAACGATTCTATGAAGGGCTCAATGACATGACTATGTCTGCTCTTATAAGAATCAAGCAGAAAAATAATGAAACTACAGAGGAATTCATTGAACGGTTTCGAAGAGAAGCTCTGAAGATGCCTCTTGGAACTCCTGATGCTGTCACAATCGACACATGCAAATCATATTTGTTGCCAATAATCAGCATGTGGACAGGATCCACTCAATTTCAAGATTGGCCTTCCTTCATAGTTAGCGCCAAAGCCGTAAAAATCAGTGCTGAAACTTTCAAAGGTTTAGGAGTACAGATGAATCCTAAAGAAATAGGTCAAAATACTGCTAAATTCAATAAAAGCAAGGGAAAAGAAACTCTTGAAGTTAATCTTCAGAGTAAAGATGCATCGACCGTTCAAACTTCTCCTGCCCCTACAACTCAACAACCGAGAATACCTCGTCCCAAGAAAGAATACTCTTTTGATGACGATGATGTCCTTGGTATCTTTGAATGTCTGTTGAAAGGTAATAAAATACAATTACCTGAAATCAAGAAACCTGATGAAGCTGGTAAGACAGATCATCCTAAATACTGTCCGTACCACAGGATGTTGGGTCATACAATTCGTACATGTTATGTACTGAAAGGAAAGATCCAAGAAATGATTAAATCTGGAGCTATCTCTCTTACTCTGAAAGAGAAGACCGTCACATCCAATGTGTTTCTATGCAATTCGAAGATTTCCCTCCTCAACTCCTGGAAAGTGGGATTGTTCCTATTCCCAAGGCAACTCTTGAGATAGTGAATATTCCTCCTCCACAATCTGAAGGGTTAGTACCAATCACTATGGAAACAGGAGAAATCATGTGGATTCATCCTGATCTAGTGGCAGACTTTGAGTCTCCTCATCTTCAAAAGACTACATCTAGAAAGTCCAAGAAGGTTGGAAAGATTAAGTCATGTCATATGACTTCTCTCGGATCTACTCCTGATGCAGAGCCAAAAGATAAAGAAGAAGCACTTGCTGGTGCTACTCGAACAGGGAAACCTTATCTGAAGGATTATTCCAAGAATTCCGAGGATACTCTTGATATCCCTCTTGCTGATAAAGATGTTCCTAATGTTCCTCTTGAAGAAGAATCATCCGCTGCACCTATTCCTTCCACTGCACCAGTTGAACCTGCTCCTTCCAAGCCCACAGCTCTTGAGAAAGGCAAACAACGGGCTCGGTTTGATAAACCAATCAAGAAGTCCCCTCCTCTTGGGCTTCAGAAACCTTATAATTTTGACATTTTAGCGCAACTTGCTAATACTCCAGCTAGAATGTCCCTATTTGAACTTCTACGTCTTTCCAAAGAGACTCGGGAGACATTAAGTGAAGCACTTCTTCAGTCAGACTCATGTCTTGCACAATTGAAGAAGCCAGGTGAAGAACCTGCCATTTGTTTACATTGCAACAGTGTATTGGAGATTATCCCAAATATCACCTTTATACAAGACGATATGCTATTGGAGGATAATCGACATGATCGGCCTCTCTACTACACCGGTTATATCGATACAATGAAGATAGATCGTATCCTCATTGATCCAGGGTCTGCTATAAGCATAATGCCGAAGAGCCTGTTGGATGAATTGAAAATTCCTCTTCACAAGCTTTCCAAGACGGTTACTACTATCCTGGGATTTAATCAAAGTCGAAGCGAGCCTCTGGGAAAGATTCATCTGAAGCTTCAGATTGGCAATTTCAGATCCAAAGTCACTTTCTATGTGATCGAGATCGTAGGGTCTTATAATCTTCTTCTGGGGAGGCCCTTTCTTCATGAAAATAATGTGGTGCCCTCTACTCTTCATCAGTGCTTTAAATACATTGACAGCAATGGAAGAGTACAAAAGGAAGTTGCTAATATAAATCCCTTCCATGGGGTTGAAGCTTATTTCAATGATTCCCGGATGTATAAGGAAGAGTATACAAGGGTGATACAAGCTATGGAGAAAGAGGATTCACAAAGTGAGACTTTAATAATCCATGTTAAAGGTCGAATTACTCAGCAACAATCTCCTAAATCCTCTGGAGAAGGTTCTTTTATCATTCCAGTAAGTGGACAGATTTTTCCACTACCTCAGTCGTCTACTCAAGATATACTGATCATTCCTGTCAGTGGGCGTATTACAGTTCCTGTGTCTTCACATGTGAAACAGGATACTTTGGTAATCCCTGTTGGAGGGCAGACTACTCTTCCATCTCAAGCTTCAAGGGAGCTCACCTCTTCTGAGCCATTTGTTATCGATCTTAATCGAAACAAAACTTCTTCTCGTTCTTCTTCTCCTCCTTTGGTCATTGATTTGGCTAAAATCTCTAAAGTTCAGCCTTCTTCCAATGTAAATACTGCTACTTTTAAAGTTAATGAAAAGTCTCCATCTTTGCAGTATGCTGATGTGTGTAATCATGTTCATAGTTATTTACATTTGTTAGATGACTTGAGAACAATAACCATAGGAGTTGTGCAGACTTTCCATACCGATGTATCCTTAGAATCAGCACAAACTTCATATTTTCTGGTTCCCAGCAGAAAGTCAGGAGACATTCCAATATTCTTTTACAAAGGACCCCAAAATCCTTCTAACCCCGAAGATGATGACAAAAACGATGATACTGGAAGATTAAAACTACGTCGTTATAGTCAGCAATCTAAAGAATTCTACTGCAATCTACCTCTTGGGATTCTGATACAAGTATCGATGAATTCTACTGCAATATTCTGTCTTCCAACATGGTCTCCATTGACTGTTCTGAAGAAAGTGATGAAGACGAAGATGAGTTTGAAATTTCACCTGAATCAGAACAATGGGCCCAAAGGTTAAATAATCAATGGGAGTTCCGGTTCGAACAAAAAGAACCTTCGACTGAAGACAAACTTGTTCAAATAGATGTTGGTGAAGAGGGATCCCCCAAACCAATATTCATCAGTAAAAGTCTTTCAGAGACTGATAAGCAAGACATGATCAAACTTATTCGTGAATACATCGATGTCTTTGCTTGGAGTTATAAAGATATGCCAGGACTTGATCCACAGATAGCAACTCATAAACTCAATATCCTGCCGAATGCTATACCGGTCAAGCAACAACAGCGACGATTTTGTCCAGACATCATGGATGCAATTGAAGCTGAAGTCAATAAACTCATGGCCTCCGGGTTTATTAGAGAGGAACAATATCCTGATTGGGTGGCTAATATAGTTTCTATCCTTAAAAAGACTGGCAAGATCAGAGTATGCATAGACTTCCGCGATCTCAATACGGCATGTCCTAAAGACGAATTCCCTCTACCGATCACTGATGTTATGATCGATAATACCTATAGGTTTGAACGGATGTCATTCATGGACGGGTATTCTGGGTATAATCAGATTAAAATATTTCCAGACGACGAGAAGCACACTTCATTTAGAATGCCGATCGGTATATACTGTTATACAGTGATGCCATTCGGTCTCAAGAATGCAGGAGCAACTTATCAACGAGCTATGAGAATTATATTCCGTGAACATTTGCGGAAAACAGTCGAATGCTACGTTGATGATATTGCAGTCAAAAGTCGACAAAAAGAGGATCACATCCAAGATTTGAAGACTATTTTTGATCTAATACGTAAACATCAATTAAAGATGAACCCTACTAAGTCCTTCTTAGGTGTCTCTAGTGGCAAATTTCTCGGCTTCGTTATTACCGCTAAAGGTATACACGTGGATCCCGAGAAGATCAAAGCCATCCAAGAGATGCGTCCTCCACGCACCTTAAAAGAGCTACGAGGATTTCAAGGAAGGATCGCTTATATCAGGAGATTCATCTCTAATCTTTCAGGATGCTACAGACCATTCAACAAACTTATGAAGAAAGGTGTTTCTTTTGTCTGGAATGATGAATGTCAGAAGGCATTCGATGATATAAAACAATATCTGATGAGCCCTCCAGTATTGGTACCTCCTGTCTCAGGAATACCGTTCCTTCTATATACCCGAGCAATGAGTCATTCACTGGGTGCATTGCTCGCTCAAAAGAATCAAAATGGTCATGAACAAGCCATTTACTATCTCAGTCGTACTATGATCGGAGCTGAACCTCGATATTCACCGGTCGAAAAAGAATGTCTAGCATTGATGTTCGCCGTCCAAAAGACACGACATTATATCATGGGTCAGACTATTCATGTCATTTCCCGGATCAATCCTATACGGGTCATGATGAAGAAATCCAGTGTTTTGAATTCTCGATTGGCTAACTGGGGAATCTTACTTGCTCAGTATGATATGCACTACATTCCTCAGAAATCAGTCAAAGGACAAGCTTTAGCTAATTTTCTGGCTGCACATTCAATTCCAGAAAATTCAAAACTCTATGATAAAATCCCAGATGAAGTCCTAGATTCAAACCAAATTGCTGAAGAAGATCCTACTTGGCGTCTATTCTTTGACGGAGCTTCGAGAATAGGTCCTAATGGTGACATTGTCGCTGGAGTTGGAATCGTTCTTGTGTCGCCAGAAGGTCTTGCTATTCAAAGAGCTTATTCTCTCGATCAACCATGTTCAAACAATGTGGCTGAGTACAATGCATTGCTTATTGGTCTTTAACTCGCTAAACATCTGAATATTCAATATTTGGAAGCGTATGGAGATTCTAAACTCATTGTCAATCAGATAAGGGGTACTTATGAAGTTCGCCATCAAGATCTGGTTCCTTATCATAGATCGGCTATATCTATGGCTTCTTCATTTGAAGAGTTCTTTATCGAGCATGTTAGACGAGCACGTAACACAGAAGCTGATGCTCTTGCCAATCTTGCGGCGGTGTTGGCTATTCCAATTAGATGTCAACAAATGATTGTTGTCTGCAATCGAGAATTATTTCATCTTGAAAACAATCTAACTCTAGGACTTCCAGTTGACATTGAAGAATCAACATCTCATGATGTCAACACAACAAGAGGATTTGGATTTAGTCGTAAATCACTATCATCTTCATCTGATTCTAGCATGGAATTCATCTTCAATAATTCAGCTGGGACTCAGAATACGGATAAAGATTGGAGACTTCCTTTCTTAGATTTCGTATTGTATGATATTCTTCCAGAGGATCCGAGTGAAGCGGCATCTATCAGACGACGATCACTAAGATTCTATTACAATCACACCACAAGAACCTTATATCGTCGAGCTTATGATGGTTTACTTCTTCGATGTGTTGTCGGTGATGAGATTCAACAAATCATTCGTGAAGCACATGATGGAATTTGTGGAGCACATCAGCCTGGACCAAAACTTTAAGACCGTATTCGACGTATGGGTTATTATTGGCCTACTATGGTATCAGATGCCATCGAATATGCGAGGAAGTGTAAAGCTTGTCAAATCTATACAGATTTTATTCATCAACCCTCGAAATTTCTGCATCCGACGGCAGCATCATGGCCCTTCGAAGCTTGGGGCATGGACATTATTGGTCCGATTAATCCGCCGTCATCAAAAGGTCATCGGTTCATTCTCGTAATAACCGATTATTTCTCCAAATGGGTCGAAGCTATTCCTTTATCTGAAGTCAAGACGTCCAATGTCATCAATTTTATCAAGCATCACGTCATATACAGATTTGGTGTTCCTCGACGTATTATTCATGATAATGGTCCACAGTTCGTCAGTCAGAAATTTACTCGATTCTGTGACGATCATCGGATCAACAATGTGGCTTCTACCGCATATAATCTAGCAGCTAACGGATTAGCAGAAGCTTTCAACAAGACCATCATCAAACTCTTAAAGAAGTTTGTTTCTACTAACAAACGCAATTGGAGTGAGAAACTTGGTGAATGTTTGTGGGCTTACCGGACTACAGTTCGTAATGCTACTAAATGTATACCTTTCTCTCTGGTGTACGGATGCGAAGCTGTTCTTCCATTAGAGATTCAAATTCCTTCTTTAAGGATAGCAATCGCTAATAATCTTACTGCCAAGAATAATGATCGTCTTCGACTTCAGGAGTTGGAAGCTCTGGATGAAAAGCGATTATCTGCTCAACAGAATATCGAATTTTATTAAGCTAGAATTTCAAGAGCTTTTAACAAGAAAGTCAGAGTTCGAATATATCAAAAAGGAGAACTTGTTCTAACAGTCAGACGTCCTATGACTATGACTCATATGAGCAAAGGCAAATTCGACGCAAAGTGGGAAGGCCCCTATATTGTGAGCAGAGTTTTCTCAAATGGAGCTTATCAACTCTCAGAACTTGATGGTCGAAAAGTTATGATGCCTATCAATGGCAAATTCCTTAAAAAGTATTATGTATAAATATAAATCATCCGACAAGTTCATGTTTATAAATAAAATTTTATTTTAATCATAAATGATAGTACATGATATTAAGGAAGATCACTATCATCCTTCTCTACATTTGGACGCAGACCACTGCCGTCTTTCTCGAAAACGCGATCAGCAAAAGAACTGAGAACTTCTTTGCTGGAGCCCACGAGAAACTTGCAGACTGCCATCCTCATGGCTTCCTCTTCTTCAGTACTTCATGGATCAAGCAGAAAATCCAGAATGTCTTGTGGCGATTTGGGTGCAGATGAACCTTCACCTGTTTCTACCTTCTTCGGCTGAATTGGATCGACAGGGCGTTCTTCAGTGTCCTTCTAAACCTTCGAGACGATTTTTGCTTTCTTGGATGCTTCCTCAGACGACATTTTTATGTTGAAGAGTAGAAGTATTCGTTCTTGTTAGATTTTTGCTACATTTATAGACAGAAGTTCCTCGAATAATGAAACAATATATTCATCCGACGGTTCATCCGTTCATTAATACTTAACGGTTCATCCATTCATTTATTACATTCATCCAATGGTTCACTTGTTAATTATCACCTGACGTTTTGTCCATTCATTATCTTCTATCAATTTATTAAAAAGTGGGGATTCGTTATTTATCACGTTTTCATAACCTATGAATAAATGCTGAATCTACCTACTCATCTATCATTTTCCATTTTCGACCTCTGCATAGAAATCAATCTATTTTCTTTTGAGTTCCTACATATTATCACGTCCATATTACCTCTGATAATATTATGTACTCTAAATCAGAAAAGAAGGTTTCATTATCTATCATGTCCATAATTTATCCAGATAGATACAAATTATTGAGCATAGAAGGATTATCATTTCCATTCTCATATCATCATAAAAAGTCTATTACATTTTCTTAGACTTTCTTACAAATCATAATGGAAATTATTACAATTTTGGATTTTCATTCTACGCACACAACAATAATCTGATATAGATCTATTTTCTTCCTTGGATCTTCTTTGACGGGTTCGTTGTTTGTTGCAATTCCTGACTGTCTAAGCTCCAGTGGCGACCAGAACAGCAGGAAACAAACTCTGGTCTTATCTCTCAGACGAGAGGAGAACCGCAGAGTATGGCAGCCCGAAGACGTGTCGCTGGCAATACAATTGGTGGATTAGGAGCGGCCTTTCAGAGGAGACAGGAATATATCCAACATTGGGATACAATTCCTAGTTCTACCGTGAAAGAAACTCTACTGCCCGATTTTTCGGGGTAGAGTAAACTCCTCCATCCAACTCTCCGTGTATAAAGGCTCTTCCTACCATCGGAGGAAGACCCTTCTATCCCACGAAGAGTTCTGAGTTGCCTGATTTACGCGTCAAAAACGCATGAGCTCCCTGATGTTGATGTCAGAAGAACGCTCCCCACAGCATCCAAATCACCAACGCCAGTTCTGAAAAAATTTTGCAGCCAAGCTTCTGCAGAAAACAGCAAAGAAAAAGAGATTAATTAACAGAAATGTCATTTGACACGCACTGGCCAGTCAAGCACACCCTGTTCAGTCAGAAACAAAAGTTCATCTTCAACAGTAAAAAGTGGGCTATTATACTGAACTTACCATCGAGATTAAGATTAGAAAGCATTGCTTTCCTGTTGAGAATGAAATCTCGCAAAAAGGTCATTCTCAGAAGAAGAAGAAGAATGAAGAGATGAGTATGGGTGGAACTTAGTTATCTATTTAAAGGTCAAAGTGCAAGCCTATTTTTGGGAAAGATCCGAGTAAAAAGCGCTCATAACCACGGAATGAGTGTCACGTGTGCTTTGGAAGACAGCATAACATTTGAAATAGTCAAAGAAGCCACCTAATGCCTTTTTATTAGCACACACTATTCGGAGTAAAGCTAGCTTTCAGCGTGAATTCGTACCACAGAAATATTTGAGCACTGATGCCCTTATAAAAGAGGAAAAGAAGTGCAACATTTTTGAAAAAAAAACAGAAACATGAAAAGGACACGCCCTATTTTGCAGAGCGACCGAGCTTGGCGCCCAATTCTTCTACACTGTTGACCCCTATACGGTGTAACAGAGTGTTGAGCACTTCCCACTGCTCTGCGAGGCTACGCCCATTGGAAGAAGATGAGCCATCCAGACCAAAATGGCTCAGGAAGTTCTTGGCTAATTGTGTAGGGTCATCTTTGAACTCAAAAACTAAAGGCTCCGGTTCCTTACCCCCGAGAGTAGGGTCGCCATGGGCATAAAAACCCAACTTTCGTGCTTCTTCCTCAGCTTTCTCCTTCGGTGTCATGTTGACGTGAGATGAAGATTAAAGTCGAATCTTCTCCTTGTTTATATAAAGAAGCACGCCGGCGGTTCATATTCCATCATAAATTGGATGCAATCAGTCTCGAAAAATGAAGAGTCATCATGACATTTAATAAATTCATTTGCATGTTTTCAAAGCATTAAGGAGTAAATATCTCTTTAAAGTCATCTCAGCGTGACTAAATTCATTTTATCATCTTAATTTCAAAGTATTTCGAAATAATTTATCATTTTTCGAAAACTTTGAAGGGGGTTTTGTAGGCCTTCAAAATGAAAGTCACGCTGAGTTGATCAGAATGAAGTCTTAAAGGCACGCAGAGTTGATCAGAACAGAGTCTCAAAGTCACGCTGAGTTGATCAAGACAAATGTTTAAAAATCACGCTAAAGACAGCTCATCATTTGTCAGAAATGCCATTATGACTGGCAGTACGACAGTCGAAGAATGTCTCCTCGTATGCCACGTATGCACGGAGCTCGAGAGATCACAGCCGACTATTGCATGACTTTTGAAATCTTCTTCAACAAGACTCAGCCTTCATCAAATTGGCGTACCAGAAGTGCTTTTTGTCATTTAATGCGACTGACAAAGTAATTATTGTCAGAGATTTTGTGTCAGTTGAGGCACGTCGAATCAAGACAGCTGGCAGCCCTGCCTCAAGCTTGCGTATATTTTGAGCCTTCTGCCTCAAGACTGCGTGTATTTTGAACTTCTATGTTCCTTCATCAAGTTTGCGTGGATTTTGAAGCTTTTAGCCCCAAGTCTGCGTGGATTCTGAAGCTTTCTGTCCACAAGTTTGCGTGGATTTTTGAAGCTTTCTGAGCCAAGTCTGCGTGGATTTCGTCTTCAACGAGCCTGCGTGGATTTTATTAAATTGGAGTACGTGGCAGCCATGCCACTGATCTCTCGCTTGCGTGTCCTGTAACTTGCACACGATTCATACATGATTGCCATGTGTCCAACAGTTACAGGCCACGTCCAGTAACTGCTCACAACTCTGCGTATGTTAAATCCTGCGTGATTTTCAACTATGCACAGGCTGTGAAGACAGTTATCTTTTTCAGTTATTTTTGACTCTATAAATAGAGTTCTTTTCTTATTCATTGTACAGATACACAGATATCTAAATTGCTGTTGAAATTTTGAGAGCTTTTCTTCTTCGCATCGTCCAAGGAATAAAGCGATCGTCTTCTAAGATCGGATTCCTACAGTTGTAATTTTCCCAGATACACAATAAATAAATCGAATTTATTTATGAAAAACACTTAGTCTCCTGATTTTTTAAGAATTTTTTTTGTTGCATTAATAACTACTAAGGCAGAATATATTGTCGTATGATGTTGTTGTGCTCAAATTTTATGGATGAAACAAATCTTGGAAGACTATTAGTTATCTAACAAGTACATCCCTATTTACTGTGATAATACGAGCACTATAAATCTCACTAGGAATCCAATTTGTCATTTACGCACTAAGTACATAGAAATAAGACATTATTTTCTTAGAGTTAATTACTACAAGGTGATGTTTGTCTAGAATTTGTGAACACAGAACTTCACTTAGTTGACATTTTTACTAAACATTTAGCAGAAGATCATTTTAACTTAATATGAAAAATTAAGAATTTTGGATTTCGAGGTTATATAATTTAATTATTTGACCTAAGTTTATATATTGTGAAAAAATATTTGGTTACAAGCCGAAAGGACCCTTCTATCAGCAAGGCATAAAAGCCTAAACGACATGGTGCCAACTGTCTTCGAACTACCGCTTGCTAGGATCCGGCCCCTATAGCTAACTCGAAATTTAACACAATTTATGTATAAGTGTTATTTAATATAAATTAATTTCTTCAAATCAAAATTTCATTCTTCTTATTAATGTTACAATTTGCATCAAAGTGAACCAACATATTCTAGCACCCTAAGAACCGGGCTCAATGCAAACTAGGGCCAAACATGGGTCAGGTGTTTCCAGAATAGGAAGTGGCCACTTCGATTTCTTATTAAAACCCCTCATCACATCTTCCTTCCGAAGCAGCAGCCACCTGAACCACAAAAAATCCTAACCATAATTTTGAGATCTTCCTCCTCCAAGCTCTTCCAACTCTAAAAATTTGGATCTAGGTTCATTTCGGGTTTCTCCTCTATCTCCATTGATTACTTTCAGGTATATCTCTCCACTTTTCTTGTATTTTGTTCACACCGAAATTACCTAAACAAAGGAAAGTTGGGGATTCTTCTTCATCCAATGTTCAAGAATAAGTATCCTTTATACTTTTTAGTCCGTCATTACCTGATAATGAAGGGGTCGGTGAATTTATTTTCTATCCCAAGATGCTTCAAATGAATGGTTTAATGATTCATTAAAAGGCAATTTATCCTAGAAATTGGTTAAATCTTATATTATTTTTGACCTATTTATCTATCTTTCAGGACATTGGCTTCGAAGATTTAGAACAATCTCGTTATCGTATTTATTTAAATGCGATACACATGTTTTATTACAATCTACCGGTCACTAATGGAACCGTACGATCTTAGGTCGGTGGGATAGAAATTTGAGTTTGATGTTGATGATCTAGGTCTGATGCTTCATGTTCCAAATGATGGAGAAGCCCTAGTCGACATCAATAAATTTAATTTCCAAAGAACATGACTTTAGATCATTTCGTGATTCTTTATGTGCACCACGTACCCACCCTCATGGTCATCTTCGACCTAAGCATATTAATGACTAAAAATGGTGTGATGATACAAATAATTAATGCAAATTTAATAGAAATAAAAAATGGTGTGATAAAACTTAGAAACTAATGATGTCATGTGATAAAAAAATACTACCGACATATCATGATACTAATGATTGTAGTTTGATATTGAAATAAATAGTAGATACTAATCTTCTTCATCTTCTGATTCTGCTTCATCTTTCGAATTACCTTCATCTTCTACTTCTTCATATGTTGTACCGCTAACTTGCTTGAACACAAATCTCTAAAGAATATAGATAACTCGGCTAGCGGAGTCCATACTTGAGAAGGAAGCATCTCCCTCAGAGCGATGGAAATTAAACACTCCATGAATACGTGGCAATCATGACTCTTCATCCCTATCAGCCTGCATTCGTTGAGATCGACACATCTCGCCAGATTCGACATGTAACCGTTAGGAAATCTTAACTTTGAAATCCAGTTGCATATTATTAATTTATCATCCCTACTCAACATAAATGGTGCTGAAGGCTTGACCCAGTTACCATTAGATATTCGTGTTAGATGCATCTCTTGACGCCTGTAAATAATTTTTAAGTCCTTTCTTGCTTGGAATTGTCTTTCATTTTTTCCTTGATATCCATCACTGTATTGAAGATGTTGTCGAATATGTTTTTTCAATATGCATGACATCAAGATTGTGTCTATGAGATTGGCCTTCCAATATGGTAAGTCCTAAAATATACTCCACTTCATCCAATTATAGTAGTGTCCAAATCCTTCTAAGTGATGGCCCGATCTTGGATCTTCCACTACAGTCAATAAATCCTCTACCACTTGCCAAACTGCATCTTCTATCAATCTTAATGGGGGAGGAGATAGTTCATGTTTACCAGCTATAAAGGCATCTACGTTCCTTCTCCACGGATGCGACCCATGAAGGAACCGACAGTGACAATAAAAAAGAGCTTTTCCTCCATTATGAAGGCGGGATGCCATGCGTACTCTACCCCGATAACATCCTATATGCTGGAAAATTATTGATGGTCTACATGAGCATCGCTCTCATTTGAAAGTTCTTCTCTCTATCGATATATCATACGTCTTGTAACCGCCACTTTTCTGAAACAAGGATATTTTTGACTTTTCCTAATTCTTGTAGTTATTGTGATTTTAAATTTTATTTTGAATGATAAATTATTTCACAAAATTAGTTATGGTTTTGGATTAATTATTTAAAATAGTGCATATATTTATTATTGAATATGGATAGTGGTTAGCCTTTAGTTAGAATAGTAGTTAATGATCCTAGAGGACCTAAACCAACTTGACATGACCACCCAACTAGATGATTAGGACTAGCCTAATTGAACTTTAGTTAGTCTCTAGCTATATTAGAAGAATTAGATAGAAGGTTTGACTAAACACTTAATTAGGAAGAGAGGCTTATTCCCTAATCTTGTCATGACTAAAGAGGAGGGCTTAGTGGACATTCCTCCTTAGCCATAACCCTAAATTAAACCTTTCAAGGCAGCCCACGCCTCTATTAAAGCCCCACTTTATCTTCTTCCTCCTTATTTCATTCTAAACTCTAACCCTAATTAGAAGCTTCTTCCCCAATTGTTCCTACCACCAAATTTTCTCCAAATTCTCCCAAATTAGCCTCATTCTCTTCTTCTTGGTGAGGAGAAGACTCTATTGGCAAGCTTGGAGGAATTGGATTACTTGGAGCTCGAAGAGATTCTAGATTTAAGGAATTTTGCATTGGAAATCTATCTTTCAATTGGTATGAGCATTCTAACCCTCTAATTTCCATTAAATTAGTGTAGAGGTATTCATTAGGAACCCCCATGCATTAGGGTTGCCATTAGAGAGGAGTTTAGGCTCTCCTCTTCCTATTTGAGGGATTTTTCCTTTTGCTTTTGGCTCAAATTTGGGGAAATCCGAGAATAGAGTTTTTAGGATTTGTAAATTTGTTTCATTAGGTTATGCTAGGGATTTAGAATATGTAGGTGAGCTTTGGGTCAAGTTTGAATCTATTTGGAGTACGTAGCATGGACGTATCCGATATGCATGCTAAGTGTTTGATAAAATGATCCAAAGAGCACCAACGCTCTAAATTTTAGTTTGAATCTTGTGTTAGGCTTGCCTTGCTCTAAGTTATTATTGTAGGATTGTCTAGTGGTTTAAATTAGTGTTAATACATTGTATATATTGATTTGGAGGTTTGTGATATAGTGTGGACTCTGTGTGTGTGTGGTTTGTGTGTGGAATGTTATTTATTTGGACTGGAATTGCACTTGTTCAGTCCAGTGCATGATCGGTCTCCTATTACGCATGTTTCAGTCCATGTTCCTTAGGTTCAGTCCTTAGTTTCTTAAGTCAGTCTATTTCATTATGTTCAGTCCCTTGTTAGAGCTTTGTTCAGTTCCCTGCTTTAATATAGGTTCAGTCCTTGTACTCTATATTGATTCAGTCCCTGTCCTACATCATATACTATTGAGTCCCATTTTGGTTTTTCCTCTATGTACCAGTCTTTACCAATAGAGGTTAGTCTACCTATTGGTCGTTCCTGTTGGCCCAATGATTGTATCATATTTTTGAATATGGTTAATCTGTTAAGCTTAGCATTTCATTATCACTAATCTTCATACTATCACTATAGCATTTCTACTTATACTTATATCTTTGGTGATATGTGCCCATTGGTTTACATCTTAGTGATATGAGCTTATCTATCTTAAATTTAATTGGGTTGCCAAAATCAAAACTATGTTTTTGATTGTGGTCATTCAATTAAGTTTAATCATTATGATATCACTAACATTTATGCCATCACCTTAGCACTTATACTTAAACTTTGCATAGTCCTAATGTGCTTTAATTTATCATACTTGCTACTATGTATATTGCTTTGTTCGTCTAACATGTACATGCAGAAAAGCAATAAGCAAGATCAATGTGGACATATGCAATGAAGAAATCATGGTGGACCAAAGACGACGGATCCCACAAGATTTCTCTGAACCACCCGACGACATCTCTGGAGCCACGCACCGGGGGTTCCGCTGCCCGGTCAGCGGACGGGGGTCGAAGGGGCAGCGCCCCTCGTCGGGGGTTCGGGGGCAAAGCCCCCGAAAGGTATTCAGTTTTTACAAACTGGATATCTTTGGACAGCTGCCGCCAAGAAAAAAAGCCAGCACCTATCAAAGGAAGAAGCCAAGCCATGACATCATCATTTCAAGACTCTGAAGAAGCCTGCACCTACCTAAGTTTATCTGGAGTCTGTAATCAGTCTTAGGAATTATTGTAAACACAAGAAATGGATGGCAAAATCGAAAGCTAGGGCAGAAATAAGCCCAGGATCATTTTTGGTGGAAAATGGCATACCAACGGTATACCGGCGTATACCGACGGTATACCGGTTTTCGTTCACAGAAAGTTTCTGTTTACAAAACCGGCATACCGACGGCATACCGGTCCATACCGACGGTATACCGCTTCCGAAACGTTGAAATTCCAACGGTCGGATTTTCAGCCATTAATGATCCCAACGGCTATATTTCTAGCCGTTGCAATCCCAGACCGGTATACCGCCGGTATGCCGGATCATACCGGCGGTATGCCGGTTCATGACTGAAAAGTTGCCTTTGGCTTCTTTTCAAGCTTTGGTTATAAATAGCCTTGAACCCCTTCATTCAAGGTTGATGCTTTGAGCCTAAAAATTTCTAAACCACCAAAGCCTATCTACAAACAACTCTACAAAGCTTTCATTTGCCATTCACAAATTGTGTTAGAGTTATTGAGTTGAAAAGTGAGATCTTCATCCTATTGTATAAGGAGATCAAAACCTATTGTGAAAGGTTGAAGTTGGAGAGTCTTCGTATCCAAACTCTCGGTTGAAGTTGGGGAGTCTTCGTATCCAAACTCTCGGTTGAAGTCGGAGAGCCCTTCGGATTAAAGCTCTTGTGTAAGAAGTTGGCGAGTTCTTCAGATCCAAACTCGTGTGTAACTATTTGCTCAAATAGTGGATTAAAGCCGGAGAGAGTTCCGGGACTGGACTGCCTCTTAGGAGGATACCAGGATACATCGGGTGTTGGTATTGTGTTTGCTTCTTCTCTTGCACTTATATTTTTAAATTGCCAATTAGCTTGTGCTAAGTGCTTGATTAGTTAGCTTGACCCTATTCACCCCCCTCTAGGGTTACTACAGTTCCTACTGTTTAATATGATGCTTCAAGTCTCATGCTCATAGCTCAGTCCGTACTCCTTTTTAGTATCAGTCAAATAGGAGAGCAGTCCACAGATTTGAGTTCAATCATTATTTGATGTTTAGTCACCTAATTAGTAACAGTCCAATTGGTTATGAAGAGGGCTCGGGTAGGCTCTAAAGTTCAGTTCCATTCATATATTGAACAATCCACACTAGTGTTCAGTCCTATATTTGACATCTGTGCTCAGTTTATATGTTAGTGCATTCCCCTGCCTTCACTTTGAGTGGGGAGCTGATATGGTTTGGATGAATTCATGAGTTCAGTCCCCAGGTCATCATCAATATTTAGTCTTGTATCTATTAGACCTTTATATATATTGGTTCAGTCAAGGGTAGTGAAGGATATGCTATAGGTTCAGTGATTTGAATCATGTTTCAGTCCCTTGGTAACAACCATTTTGGTTCAGTCCCACTTCACATTTCATTAGACATTTGAATTCAGTCATAATCCATCTACTGTCCAAATCCTTTTGGTTTAGTTCATTCACTTTAGTTCAGTCTTGAGCCCCATTATAGTATCAGTCCCTGTTTGATATATACTTCAGTCCATCCTATTAGTTCAGTCAATGTACTGACATGGAATATAGATATACCACTGATCAGTCTAGGATATTCAGTCACCCTATTTTAGTTTAGTCCACCTGGGTTACACTCTAGTATCAGGCAAGGAGTTTTTGGATAGATGGAAAATAATGATTTGAGATTTAACTCATGTATCAGTCTTGAGGCCATTTGTATCAGCGGTATACATATGTAGTACAGTAGCAGCCATATGAAAGGGGACTCGAGTTTCAAGCCACAATAACAAGTATAGGCACTACCTATAGCAGGGCAGTATGTCTGTGCGTGTGTGATAGCAAATGGGGAAGCCTAGACTAGAAGACAGTAGGGGCCACTGCAGTAAACTCGAGTAGCAGCGATAGTGATCAGTCCTACCCCCTTGTTTATCAACCAATTGATCCTTTGTATCGGTAATGGTATAGGGGTGAATTATGTATTTTATAGTATCAGTTGATACCTGAACAATGTATCAGTTAATTAGATATGTATCAGCCTTGCGGGAAAAAACTTGTATCAGTTTCTTATGCATATTTTTGTATCAGTCATGTAAGTTAAATTGTCTCAGTTCATACAAACTGAGGTATATTTGATGAGTGGTTCCCATTAGATATGTGTCAATCCCTACCTTATTTTTTATTCAGTCCTTCTTATGCAGTCCCAATTTACCCTAACTGTACAGCCCATTTACCTTGTATCAGCCTTTATTTTTTATATCAAGGGATAGTGTATCAGTTTGGAGGGAATTAACCGAAGATGAGGGCAGGTGTTAGGAATAGAAGGGTAAGATGGGAGGGTGAATATTGATATCTGTCTAATGAGTATTTTGGATAAGGAATGTGGGAAAGGTATCCAGATTTGGGAGTAGCATGTAAGAGGGAGAGTGAAGGCAGGAAGTTCCCTACAACAGGGAACTTGGTATCCTGCAGGGAACAACAGCAACAACCTGCTATTTGTAAACAACAAGGTTTTGGCCTCCCTACAGGCAGGGAGTATGTGTGTGAGGATTTTACAGTGAGTAAGAGTCGGGTGAGTAGTGTCAGATAGTGTGTGAGGGTGTGTTAGTTTGAAAAGGGGTTCAAGCAATAGTTATCATTTGTGTTGACAGTAGAAGGGGGAGAAGGGTAGTGGCGTGATGAGGTTTTGGTTAGTAGCCAAGATATGGTTAGGGATAAGTTAGGGAATTTGATATTAATAATACATGCTAGGTATTAGTTAGTATAGGTTTTGGTACTAGGTTTAGTATTTCCTTGACATAACCAAGGTAATATTAGGACATAAGGTATCACTAGTTTTGGTGGTAGATACCAAGAGGGTAGATAGATATTGGTATCAAGCTGGCCAAAGCCAAGGTACCCATATAGTTGTATTAGCCATTAATATATATATATATATATATATATATATATATATATATATATATATATATATATATATATATATATATATATATACCCCTCAATCATGGGGTTTGCATCCGAATTTCGAGAGAGCAATGCTCTTCAGGAATAACACAACTTCAATGAAGTTTACTTACTGGGATTATATTGATGCTTTCTTTTATGTGTTTTACTATGAGAATGACAAAAGGAGGCATTCCTGGTTTATTAAAATATGTCCTAAAATATTAGAACAGGACATTCCCACCTGGTTCAATAAGTGGTGGAATTATTTTGGGGCAAACCTGGAAATATTGTCAGGACCATTGCTCAACTTGTTCGACGAATGGGTCGAGAAGGCAAAAATTTGCCAGAAAAAACAAAATTTCTATGATGAGGAGACAACCATGTTATTTTTCGTCTCTAATAATATTCCCCACATAATGAAGTGGTCTGAAGCTCCACTCCTTTAGGCGAATTAAACTTATCATGTAGCTTCTGAATATTCTCCTCTATTCGGGTCAATTGTTTACCCATGACTTGAATAAAGGTACTAGCATAATTATTTTGCAGTATTAATTTCTGCATCTCCTTTATTGTGGCTTTCTCATGTTCTATAGCCTTATAGAACGAATTAGCCTCAATATTAGTATTGAACGGAGCGGATATTTTAAGAGATTCATTAGGAGGATATAACGATTTTATTTTCTGTCCTCCCTTAGTGGTCCAAATCTTAAATTGCTCCTCTATGACATTTATATGTCTTATTCTACCACTAAGATATTCCTCAAGGAACCAATCTCGGAACCATCGTACCTTCTGCATATTTGGAAGGTCTTCCTCATACATTTTTCTATATTCTCTACGCTGAAGAACTTTGAATTGGTGTTGAAACCACTCTCTAAATTCTCTATTTGCTTCGCTGTAATATTCTTTCTTACAGCACTCAATCATAGCTGGTGAGAGTCTATAATCCATTAAAAATTAAATGCCATTTTCGACTTTGTCGGCTCCTCATCTAATTTAGATGACTGAGAGTCTGATTTGGAAGCATATATTGGGTGAACAACATTAGATTCATTTATTTGAAGCTTTTTTTATTTTATTTTCTTCTATATTAGAAGATTCACCTTCTGATTGCTTATCTGAGATAGATTTCTCAGTTATGTTAGCAACATTGGAGTACATCAATATTCGATGTAACTGGTCATGTATTTGCTTATCAGAAAGACCATCTTTATTGCTCCACCAATTCAGCAGAAATCGAGCACTTTAGACAAAATCCTAAAGATCCGCATTCGGAGATAGTTTATAGTAAAATTACTATATATAAAATTCTTACCCCTCAATCATGGGGTTTGCATCCGAATTTCGAGAGGGCAATGCTCTTCAGGAATAACACAACTTCAATGAAGTTTACTACTGGGATTATATTGATGCTTTCTTTTATGTGTTTTACTATGAGAATGACAAAAGGAGGCATTCCTGGTTTATTAAAATATGTCCTAAAATATTAGAACAGGACATTCCCACCTGGTTCAATAAGTAGTGAAATTATTTTGGGGCAAACCTGGAAATATTGTCAGGACCATTGCTCAACTTGTTCGACGAATAGGTCGAGAAGGCAAAAATTTGCCAGAAAAAACAAAATTTCTATGATGAGGAGACAAACATGTTATTTTTCGTCTCTAATAATATTCCCCACATAATAAAGTGGTCTCTCAAATGTGCAGAAGGAGAATTTGGAATTTACAAATTAAAAAGAATTTTTCTCATCAAATGGTGGAATAGGATTGATGAGAAAGAGAAAATAGCAGAAATCAAGGCGTCTCTTGCAGCAGAAGCCAAAGAATCAGAGAAGCTGCAGGAAGAAAAGATAATGGATTATGAGGATAATTACCTGAGAAAATATAAAGATTATATACTCAGGAAAAATCCTAAAATATCCAAAAAAGAATTGAAAAGTCACTGTCGCAAATATATTCATTCCCAAATGAAGGAAATATTTGGGGATACTATTTTCCTTGATCTAGATGATGATGATTCAATGAAGTCATCAGAGGCGTCAGTTGCTGCTCATGGCGTTGAGGATGAATCTTCCTCGAAAAGCAATAAGGAGGTGGTGGTTGAATCGTCCGCCAGTCACGCGCAACAAAGGCGATCCAGGAATAGTGAAGATGATGGGAAATAGAGGACAGCTGTGCGGTAGAGGAATAAAGGCGGAATTGATCGATACAGCCACAAAATGTGATAATTGTGGACGTAGGGCCTACAATCTATTGAATGAAATATTCAATAATTATTCTGAATTCATTTTATCTTATATTGATGATATACTAATATTTTCTAATTCTCTTGATGAACATTTTAAGCACTTGAAAGTTTTCAAGCATTTAGTCATCAAGAATGGGCTGGTAATATCGGCACCAAAAATGAAGTTGTTCCAAACAGAAATAAGATTTTTGGGACATAATATAGCGAATAGGACAATAATTCCTATTGATAGAAATATTGAATTTGCTTCTAAGTTCCCCGATGAAATAACTGATAATAAGCAGTTACAGAGGTTTCTTGGGGCATTGAACTATGTTTCTGATTTTTACAAGAACATAGCTCAGGATACAAAAATTTTGTATCAAAAATTGAAGAAGAATCCACCTGCCTGGTCAGAAGAACACACTAAGGCAGTTAGGATAATAAAACAGAAGGTTAAAAATTTACCTTGCCTACATTTAGCTAATGCTGAATGGTTTAAAATTGTGGAAACAGATGCCAGTGATATTGGCTATGGTGGCATCTTGAAGCAAAGAAACCCTGAGACTAATAAGGAAGTCTTAGTTAGGTTTTGCTCGGGTAAATGGAATGATGCCCAACTTAATTATTCCACAATTAAGAAAGAAATTCTTTCTATAATAAAATGTATTCATAAATTCCAAAATGATCTGCTTAATCAGAAGTTTTTGCTTAGAATAGATTGTAGATCTGCAAAAACAGTCTTGGAAAAGGATGTTAAAAATTTAGCATCAAAACAAATATTTGCTAGATGGCAAGCTGAATTAGCTATTTTTGATTTTGATATTGAATATATTAAAGGTGAAGAAAATAGTCTTCCTGATTTTCTAACTCACAATTTTTTGCAGAATGAACAGGAGAGATAAGGGCAAGCAGCCCTGGGAGCCTCCCAAATGGGAGCAGCCCAAAAGTCGAAAGACTCATCGGAGGCAGGACCAAATTCCTGTACGAAGAAATATCATTGTTTCAGCCGACAATACATCCAATGAGCAGCAAAAGGAAAAAATTTCCTATCAAGAGGCAGCTACTCTTCTAGAAATGGAGACAATCTACACTCAGAAATCAGCTGAGGAAGACATAATATGTCTGGATCGGAATGATATTCCTGTGTCCCATGACACTTGGGATCCCTGGCAGCTCAAAGAAAAATACTTTGAGAGGAATTTTTATCCCATAAAAATGAGGGCGAGGATCCATTATGAAGGAATGCTTTGCTCCACCAATTCAGCAGAAATCGAGCACTTTAGGCAAAATCCTAAAGATCCGCATTCGGAGATAGTATATAGTAAAATTACTATATATAAAATTCTTACCCCTCAATCATGGGGTTTGCATCCGAATTTCGAGAGGGCAATGCTCTTCAGGAATAACACAACTTCAATGAAGTTTACTTACTGGGATTATATTGATGCTTTCTTTTATGTGTTTTACTATGAGAATGACAAAAGGAGGCATTCCTGGTTTATTAAAATATGTCCTAAAATATTAGAACAGGACATTCCCACCTGGTTCAATAAGTGGTGGAATTATTTTGGGGCAAACCTGGAAATATTGTCAGGACCATTGCTCAACTTGTTCGACGAATGGGTCGAGAAGGCAAAAATTTGCCAGAAAAAACAAAATTTCTATGATGAGGAGACAAACATGTTATTTTTCGTCTTTAATAATATTCCCCACATAATGAAGTGGTCTCTCAAATGTGCAGAAGGAGAATTTGGAATTTACAAATTAAAAAGAATTTTTCTCATCAAATGGTGGAATAGGATTGATGAGAAAGAGAAAATAGCAGAAATCAAGGCGTCTCTTGCAGCAGAAGCCAAAGAATCAGAGAAGCTGCAGGAAGAAAAGATAATGGATTATGAGGATAATTACCTGAGAAAATATAAAGATTATATACTCAGAAAAAATCCTAAAATATCCAAAGAAGAATTGAAAAATCGCTGTCGCAAATATATTCATTCCCAAATAAAGGAAATATTTGGGGATACTATTTTCCTTGATCTAGATGATGATGATTCAATGAAGTCATCAGAGGTGTCAGTTGCTGCTCATGGCGTTGAGGATGAATCTTCCTCGGAAAGCAATAAGGAGGTGGTGGTTGAATCGTCCGCCAGTCATGCGCCACGAAGGCGATCGACCCAGGAATAGTAAAGATGATGGAAAATAGAGGACAGCTGTGCGGTAGAGGAATAAAGGCGGAATTGATCGATACAGCCACAAAATGTGATAATTATGGACGTAGGGCCTACAATCCAGAATTCGACCAAAATCAAGATAAGAGAGAATCTCCTTTAATAAAGCAAAAGGAGATGTGACATAAAGTTGTCAGGACACGTAGGTGCCTAATACACTACGTGTAACCCCAATAATTCACTCGAGGCGGTTATTCTGGACAGATGGCTTGCAATAACCTGATACTACCGGTTTGCTTCGGGTGTGTTTGTACTATAAATAGAGGCCTCTTGCCTCATTTGCAGGTGTGCTAAGTTTTTCTATTTTCTTCTGTAAGAGTGTGTGCTTGTGAGTGCTTGTACTACTACTAATATCAATAAAAGTTCAAGTTTTCTATTTCCAATCTTACTCTTCTTACTACTACTAATATCAATAAAAGTTCAAGTTTTCTATTTCCAATCTTACTCTTCTGGCCTCTTTGAAGATCCTGTACACATTTAGTATCAGAGCCATGATGGCTCGTGAGTATGTGCGTTCTATCTTGCTAATTTCTTTTTGTGACTATTAAAATGTAATATGCTGTTGTTTTACTACTGCTAGTTGCTATGTTTGAATGCTTAGGGATAGTTTGTATGGTGTGTCTATGTGTTGTGGGACGGCATCAAAGTCGCGTAGGCGTATGATGGCAGAGAGTGTCGTGTTAAATTTATTGATCGATTGCCCAACCTCTTTGCTGAAAAAATACGGCAAAAGTTAAAGGAGAAGAATAATGGCGAAATACCATATCAAAATTACACTTATGGAGCATTAATAAATGCTTGTGTCCAAGAAGGCTTAGCTTTATGTAATGATCTAAAGCTAAGGAATCAATTGAAATCGCAAAGGCTTTCAGAGAGAAAGCAATTAGGTGAATTTTGTAGCCAATTTGCCGTAGATGACTACAAACCTTATGATAAGAAGGGAAAGGCTAAGAAGGATTATAGTAGAGAAAAGAGAAATAAGCCCTACTATAGGAGGAAAAGAAAGAAAAAATATCCCCAGCAATATAAGGAGAGAGAGAAGGGGAAAGAGAAGAAATCTTCTCATAAGAGGAAATCCTCTAAAGAAATAAAATGTTATAAATATGGTAAATTAGGTCATTATGCTAATAGGTGTTATACCAAGATGAAAATCCAAGAAATA
The DNA here is from genome assembly GCA_029216955.1 of Iris pallida. Lineage (NCBI taxonomy): Eukaryota > Viridiplantae > Streptophyta > Magnoliopsida > Asparagales > Iridaceae > Iris > Iris pallida. The sequence goes on from JANAVB010001800.1 coordinate 4,059,408, forward strand.
GAGGATGAAGGGTTAAAGAAAACCCTGTACAAAATACTGATAAATTCTGATGAAGAATTAGGTTCATCAGACGAGTCTAGTGATGACGAGTCAATTAATATGTGTGAATGTAATAGTGAATGTAGTTGTGAGGAATGTTCCAATGAACATGATCTTGAGTATTATAAGTCCATAGTCGAAATGAATGGATTGTCAATTAATGTATTGACTGCTCAAGATAAAGGAGAGATAATTAAATCTCTATTATCTACTGAAATCAGTAGAAATGCTAGGGAAAAACTAATAGATTTTCTTAGTTTAGAAGAAAAATCGACTAGTAGTTCTTTGAATGAGGAAGGAACTAACAAGAAAGTAGAATTTTACAGTATGGATGAAGTCCTCCGACGATATAGAAATAAGGAGGTAAAAGCTGTAACAATACAAGATCTCCAAAATGAGATTAAGGTATTAAAAAAAGAAATAAAAGAGTTAAAATCTCAAGATGAGATGACTCAAATAAGACTGTCTAATTTAGAGACGGTAGCAAAGAACATGATAATCCATACTACTGAGCAAGGAGAAAGTTCAAAAAGAAGTAATACTTCTACCCCTGGAGTTTCTGATGAGGAAATTGAGCCTCAACAGAAATTAATTAGATATACCTAAGCACCTTAATGTGCTACAAGGAGAATCCTCGACCCAGAATGGTCAAGAGTCTGAATCTGACTCTAGGGAAACTTGTTCCACTCAAGATGAACAAGTTAATCCTATTGAATTTGAGAAAATGTATCTATTAACCTGCATCCTGCTGTTAATATATTCGGAAATAGACCAAATAATTCAGACTCCAGATGGCGATGTGGAAGTTAGATTTACACCATAAATAAAAGCCCTACCAGAAGAATTAAACCTAAGCCTTTTAGATATTAGCGATAGTAGTGATCTACTATCGCTAATATCTAAAAGGCTTAGGTTTAATTCTTCTGTTAGTAAAAATAATAGGATTCCAATTAGACCTCCAATGGAAGTCAGGTCAATTGTTTACCCATGACTTGAATAAAGGTATTAGTATAATTATTTTGCTACAAAAGACCTTCGTATTGTGAACGCACAACTCAGACACTTAGTGCTGCGAATAATAAAGCATTGACAGCACCATATAAGGTAACAGATGTTAATGTCTGTAAAAATTCTGCCACCATACCACTGCAATTTGTGGTAGTTAAGGAAATAACCCAGCATGTTATTCTAGGAACTCCTTTCCTAGAAAAACTTATGCCAATAAAGAATATTAATTTAAAGGGAATTTTTACTGTGTATAAAGGTAGAGAAGTGACCTTTGAATTTATTCATGATCCAATGATCAAAATACTTAATGAAATAAGAGAAATTGATTTTAAAGAAAATCAAATCAATTTTCTCCGGGAGAAAATAAGGCAGATACAAATCTCTGATCAGTTAAATAAGCCAGAGATTAAGGATAAAATAAAACAAGTTGAAGAAGAGTTTAAGCTTCAGACTTGTAGTAATCTTCCAAATGTGTTTTAGGATAGGAAACAGCATATTGTTTCACTCCCTTATGAGGATAGCTTTAATGAGAAAGATATCCCAACCAAGGCAAGACCGTGCCAGATGAATCAGCAATATCTGAAAATATGCAAAAAGGAAATACAGGATTTAATAGATAAGAAGCTAATAAGAAAATCCTACTCTTCATGGAGTTGCACAGCATTTTATGTAATGAACAATGCTGAGAGGGAGAGTGGTGTACCAAGATTGGTAATAAATTATAAACCTCTCAATAAGGTTTTGAAGTGGATCAGATATCCAATCCCTAATACGAGGGATCTGCTCAATAGAATTGTTAGAGCAAGAATTTTTTTCTAAATTTGATTTAAAATCAGGCTATTGGCAAATCCAAATAGCTAAGCAGGATAGGTATAAGACTGCATTTACAGTTCCATTTGGGCACTATGAATGGAATGTTATGCCCTTCGGACTAAAGAATGCTCCGTCCGAATTTCAGAATATAATGAATGAAATATTCAATAATTATTCTGAATTCATTTTATCTTATATTGATGATATACTAAAATATATATATATATATATATATATATATATATATATATATATATATATATATATATATATATATATATATATATATATTATATGGAAGTGGATCAAAAGCCCCCCTTAGAAAGCCCCCCAAAAACCCCCTTCACTCTAATCCGTAATTTAATGTTAATATTAATGTTAATATTAATGTTAATATTAACATTAAATACTAAAATTAACATTAAACTTAACATTAAAATTAAAATTAATATTAACATTAACATTAACATTAATATTAACATTAACATTAATATATAAAAAAAATTTAAAAAAATTAATATTAACATTAACATTAATATTGACATTAATATTAACATTAACATTAATATTAACATTAATATTAACATTAATATTACGAATTAGAGTGAGGGGGGTTTTTGGGGGGCTTTCTAAGGGGGGCTAGTTAGACTTATACGATCTAAGAACGGCTAGTTTGACCTAGTTTGACTTCTATAACCTAAATTTGATCTAAAAAAAGGCCTAGAGGCATATTATTAGTGCATTTAAATATACTGTTTACTCTAGAACACCAAATAACTCTATATATCTCATATATAGGTTTGTGTGACACCACTTTGAGCATCGATCCTCATTTATTGCTCTGGATGATAGACGAGTACATTCTTTGATAGTTTTTATTATCTGATGATTATTATGATTAAGCTTCTAGTAGTATTATTCGATTTCTGACACAATATGGATTGGTATTTCTGGATCCATTACATGCGACACACATATTTAATTGTCTGGCCTCTATTTCTGGAATCACCCACTAGAACCACCTACTGGAAACACCTACTGGTATCACTTACATTCTGGCTAGACTTGTACTTGGTTTACATATTAGGATATGGATTCACGGGTACTTGTCGGACATAGAAATACTCGAGTAGACATGTAAATATTTCCAATCATGCTGGAACCACCCCTAATGGTCTAATCTGGAAAGATAGCCATCGCACGCTTGGCAAACGTGCAATCTACCGTATTTACATATCGAAAGCGGTATTTCAAAACATACTAGTTTAGTGTCTTCTTCTGGCTTCACATTTGACTCACATTATACTGGCTGGACTCACATCACACATATTATGGCCTTGTTATCCTTATTTACAGTTTTTATTGCCTTGTTCTTCTGATTCACCATATTTATTCTCTTATACTTTAGTAGCTGTTGTTCTATTTCATTTTCTTATTAACCATATTCTATTCATCAAGTATTTCTTGCTATAGTTGTTTTATAGCCTTTGTCATTTAATTAGAACTGCTAGAGGAGATGTGCTCGTTCCATCCTGACTGGATATATATTTTTAGATGATTGTTTTGGGGTGCTATGTCCCACATACTACGTGTCTGAGGAGGGGATAGCAACCATGGTCCTAAGTCACATGATTAATTAACCGAGAGATTTAGTTACTAGTTTTAACTTGTGTTAGATTCTCTATTAGAAATTTTGGCAAGTAAATATAATGGTGATTTATTATTGTATTTGAGTTTGGATTTTGATATTGTATTAGAAGTTGTTGATGTTTGAGACTTTGTAGTTATTAGACTTCTTGTTATCTTATCGTGCTTTATATTGTGATTGAGTATTTATCATATCATTGTACTTTGCCCTCCATTTTGTAGTCGAGATCTATGATAGGTACACTTTATTATTGTGTGAAATAGATAGTTTGTGATCTAGACAGCGTTCTACCGCCGATGTTGCGGCGTAGGCTGGGCGCTGTCAAGCACTCGTGCCCCTATACCGGGTGCGGATCATGACACGTCTGATCGCTGAACTACCATAATTGTGTCAACTCGTCCATCAACAGCTGTAAGTAGATATCGATGTCCTTATTTGGATTTCTTGGACCAGGTACAATAAGTGTCAAGAACATATAATGAGTCACATCTACGGTGGTAGATTGTATGGGGTCAAAATCACCAGCCAACTAGATTACTGAGACACCGACTGTCTAAAGGAGTGAATCCATCAGAACATAAAGCCAACCAAACATTCCTAGGCTCCACAGAAAATTTAGGATGAAATCGATCAAAATGCTTCCATGCCTCTCTATCGGAAGGACGAGATAATTCTCCTTCATCCATCTTCTATTCTTTGCTATGCCATGTCATACGTTGTGCAGTATTTGTGGACATATACATCCTCTGTAGCCTATTTTTGTTCGACAAAAATGGCATATATTTGTAGGGGCAGAATCTTGCTTATTTAGTTGATTTTTCTTTGTTCCAATTGGCTTGTACCGGTCCTCGTGATAGAAAATACATCTGTCTTTATTATTATTCTCCTTGTAGTACAATATGCAACCTTTAGAGAATAATCTCTCTTTTTATAGCCTAATCCGTGTTTTTGTATCATCATCTTCGACTTGTCAAAGCTTTCTGGCAAGTCCTTCGATCCTTTTGGAAGCAACTCTCTAACAAACTGAATTACCTGGTCGTAGCATTCCTGCAGTAAGTTAAAATTATACTTGAGGTTCAACAGCCGCATCACCAGACATGATAGAATGAGAATCACAACCTGAGTATAATGGAGTATCAGCATGCTTGAATATATCATAGAACTATTTTGCATCAAGATTCGGATCCTCGATCCTATCAAAAGTCACATTAAATACCAACTCACGTACAAAGTTTCGATGACGATATTCGAAGTGATCTCCAAGAGTGGACTCTCCCACCTCCGTATTGAAGGCAAACTAATATTGCAAAAACAAAGGTTCTTCTTGAGCCGTTCATTCATTATAGTTCGGTACGAAACCCTTCTTGTAGAGGTGCTCTCTTACGAGATCCACCTCTTTGAATGGTATAATATTATATTTGATACAAGGGCATTTTATGAGCCTCCCGTCCGTGAAATAAGGTTGGCTACTAGTGTATCTTAGAAATTCATCGACGTCTGCCTTGAAATAATCTGTCAAACCAATCTTGCTCTTATGTTGCCGATTGTACATCTATAAACAGTCAACTAAGTATCGACTCATTGTTCAAACCAATTCTGCACCACGTACCATGTATATTATAAATATAAATATAAAAATCTTAAATAATAAGAATATTCTAATTTAGTATCTAATTGTAATAAACAAGGTAAACAGTGTTGGTATCAAAATCGATATCAGACCATTGCTATGAGTATCGGCTGTATACGATAGGTATCGACCGCATCCACAGGTATCGGTCGATACGACAAACTATGTTAAAAACTAATAATATTCATAATCTTATATATATTATAGTATTGGTAACCTTAGAACACTACCTTAGAGTTAAAATATATTTAAGTAAGATTTTACTATTAGCAGATTCGAAATCTTAATATCCGAAAAACATTTGGATATCTGAATCTAATATCACGAATTTCGAATAATATCCGAAGACCCAAATTAGAATTGGCTACCTCAAATTGGTATCCGAATATCTTAATATCGGAATTTGTATCCGATATCTTAATATCGCAATTTATATCGATGTTCCATAATATCCGAACCAAATTTGGATATCCGAATCCAATACCCAAAATTTCAAATAGTATCCAAAAATTCGAATATGGATATGGAATCGACAAGTGTCCGTGCTCTACGAATAATATTCAAAAACACAAAATTAGAGTGTGCAACCTCAAATTCGTACCTGAATATCTTAATATCAGAATTTATATCCGTGTTCCATAAAATGCAAAACAAATTCGGATATCTGAATCCAATATTTAAAATTTTGAATAATATTCAAAAATTGGGATACGAAAATGGAATCGACAAGTGTACACGTCGTGTGCTCGTGTCCATGTCTAATGTATCGTGTGTGTACATGTCCAACACCAAAATCTAAATTTATATGCCCTACAAAATCACAAATGCAATAAAATAAAAAAAATAGCAATAAGGGTTAGGGTTTACCTTCGGCGGAGAGGATGGCGGTCTAACCGGAGGGACGTCGGGTCGAAGGGGGGTTGTCGTACAAGGGGAAGGAGGAGGATTAGTTGGAGGAGGAGGAGGGTCGGCTTCTGGTCGCAGTGGAAGGGAGGAGGAGGAGGGTCGACTTCTGGTCGCATGGGAAGGGAGGAGGAGGAGTACTGGAGGAGGGGGAGGAGGAGGTGATCGGTGGAGGAGGAGGAGTATTATTTTTAATTTATAAATATTATTTTTATCTCATAGTGTGATGATGTATGCACTAGTCATGATTATATATATATTGGATGTGCTAGATGGCTAGAATACGTTGTCACTTATTTTTCATATATATATATATATATATATATATATATATATATATATATATATATATATATATATAACATACCCACTACATGTGGTATTATGACAACATAATAATATTTTATTCCAAAAATTTATTTATTTATTTTGGAAATTAAAGTGATCATCTTTATTCTATAAAATATTATTATGTTGTCATAATACCACATGTAGTGGGTATATATATATATATATATATATATATATATATATATATATATATATATATATATATATATATATATATATATATATATATATATATATATTATAAAATAGTTAGCTAGTATATGTAATAGAGTCTATAAATAGTATGTATATTTATGGTAGATATGTGTCTTAGAATTAGAATTGATTTCAGTTATTTATATTTTAGGGGTTCGTGATTATTCGACTGTAGTTGGAGCCGGAGCGTTGATTTTCTCTGTTTTCGATATTCGGGCCAGATACCTTGCCTTTGCTTTACTGTTTAAATTATATTTTCTATTTTTGTTGTGTGTATGTGTGCATGTGTTGACTTAGAGTTAATAGACGTACCTTATTTGAGAAGTTATTGATATAACTTTATGGTCTTGGCACGTATTACTACAGGACACGATGTGTGATATATGCATGAGTTAGTGTACTGACTGGCCACTGGTGCGTTGACTCATTTTTTATTTTACTACTCGGTTTTGAGTTTATTTGCTACCCGGTATTGCACATCGGCTCATGATCTGACACTAGCCTGTGATTCGGTGCCATCTTCTTATCATCCACCCATACGTCTAAAGTTGTCTTCAACATGCATTGATACATCCATGGAACATTGTTTTATCATGGAATAGTATGCCACCATTGTCCTTGTCTGGTTGTAGGTATGGTTTACTGTTTCAAAGATGGGCTATTGCACCATGTTTTGATCTAGGTGATTCCTTCATATTTTTTCAGTTTACATTGGCATGTTCCTTTTGTATCTTGTTACATCCCTCTGAGGATATGATGATCTCTCGAGGTTATTATAGAGCGTTTGTCGATAGATGGTTGGTATGTTTGCGTCTTCATGCTTCAGGTATTTTTTTTAATATTATTTTACCATTTTTCTGTGTTTTATATATTTCTTATCAATATATACTCTGCTCATTAGCCAAGTTTTGTAAACTTATTTCATTCTCGAGTTTGCTTGAACATGTGTATTATAAGGCGGCCGATTATATTACATATTATTCATTCTTGCTTTATTTACTTATATGTGGATTGATACATAGATGAAATATAATAGATTTGGTACACTTCTTCAGCTTAATACGTCTAACATAGGTCCATTAAACTGGGTACTTATTCTAGATCGTATTAGTTGGCATGTTCCCATTCTAAGTTCCTATATATTTTGGAACTGGGCGGGACAACATGTGCCAATGTTATAGCCAAATCTTAGGCTCAATAGTAGTGATTGTAAACCGTCCCACATTCCTTGACTCATTTATTTCGTGCATATACTTTTTGACTCAATCCTGCGGCATGCATGCGGGTTGTCGCAAATATGTCGACTCAATCTATATAAAAGATCACGCCCCCCAGGCCTACTGCACTTTATAACCTGGTGTAGATGAGGTCGATCGGCGCGGGTAGCGAGCCTCATCGAAAGCCTCGAATCACCTGATTGGTACAATCCAGCTTAGCTATCGTGCCTTCCTCCTAGGCTAGATCGGTCATGTGGCCCAGGTCCCCGTTCGAGGATGCATCACCCTTGTCGACAAGTTTTCTAATGATCATGCAATAATGCCTACCTAAATCACCATATGACTCAAACTAGTGTTCATCCTTTCTTTCCATCCCACATCTCTATCCAGCTTACAAATCAGGGACTGTCTCGACGACAAACGGTGGCGTGAACTTTCCATGTTACCATACATTCTGACTCAATCCAGAAGATTACGTAAGTTTTGAATTTTCCATGATTGAAAAGATCTATTTGATAGCCCTCATTTTTAACTTAAACAAGTCATGTTCCTTTGAAGTGCCAAAAAAACTGTGTCATACTCTATACGATGAGCCTAGAAACTGTAGGGACATACACATGCTCAACTTGAACAACCATGTTCGTTGAGTGCCCTAATCCGTGCCATAAACTATATGGCCCGTATTGAAATCATGGGACATGCATGCTATGATAAGCAATGCGACAGTGGGAACATCTAGACTATGGCTGCAAGTCGATAGTCTATGTGCCAGTATAAATATGATATACTTTTGTCATGCCCTAGTACCGGAATACGGGGACGAAAGTTGGCCAGCTACACCGTATCAGGTATGAAGACGTCACACGACGATTACGACTGTTAGTCTTGTTGGGTATCCTAGCATGTAATCGACCTATGGCCTAAATCTGATCTCATATCCACATGCAATAACAATAAAATAACAGTAAGAGTGATAATCATACAGGAAGCAGGTATGACCAAACGGTCGAAATACTCATATGATAATCAAGGAGTCTACAGTACAGGATAATAATATCGACGAGTATACCTTCCCACGGTTTTCAGTAGGCTGGAACTGAAGCACATCCACCAAGTCAAATAAGGAAGATCATATAAGGTCGGTCACTGGCAATATGGGAACAATCTAGGGTTGGTTAGGCCAACCGCAAAAAGTACCAGAAAGGAAGGCTCAAGGACGGGTGAAAAAACTAGCACGATAAAATATATGACAGGATAACATATATGAACAGTAAATAAGGGTAAGAATCGTACGGTACCAACATAAGATAACAATCCACAACTAATACAGCTAAACAACCAACAATCATCACAGTCACCCGAACATCCAATAATGCATGCATCGCCAACTTACAAGCAGCAAGCCAAACAATTTAGGTGAATAAGCGACCACTCAAATGCCTACGACTTTCTATGTGGAGGTTGGGCTACCCCAATGATACAAGAAAAATAGAAATCCTCAGATCGTGTCGATCCAGCAAGGCTAGCGAGGCCAAATATAACAAGACAGGATAAGCATCGATCCCTCGTAAGGCAACCGTGCGAAGCAAGACAAGCGTATAATACATAGTACACAAAGTCATCGGATACTGCCATCCTCTGATGCTGACGACAAAATATCCATGGCGGCCAGCCTGCACGCCATGACTTATGTCTGGAGATGGCTAGTACTGCACGATCTTGGGGTTCCGTTCCCTCCCAATGCTTCTACCAGTTTAAGTTACCTAGATTATCCCTACAATTATTCGAAATTATATGCCGTGGTCACATGATCATCCTCCTAGATGTCGTATCTCAGTATGTGAACACTAAGTAAGAATCAACCTTGGCACGTAAAGTCCCAGTTAGTGATTTATTCTTAGTGTAATGAAACAAGCAATCAATCAATCCTGACCACTCTAAGACTATAGGCCAACTACTAGGGTACCCGTACAGGTAATCATATAATAACTAGAATAACAAGATGGCACCGCAGTACAATATAAACAGGGAAAATTGCACCTCAGTGCACTAGTAAACAGGAAGCATATCAGTACAATAACAGGGCCAATACCTCAAAGGGTAAGTTGGAAATCATGGCACGGATACACGCAGTCATGTTAGGAACAAAGACAATCAGTCAGTCACATTAAGTCATATGTCCACATCGTGGCATGGATATCAGGTCAGGTATACGATCGGGATCTCTACCATAATAGCATCTCAAGCACACATAAGAGCCTACAGCTCTAATCATGAAGTCGGTCTATCCACTGGATCAATCTATTAATAGTCCTCCATCTACGATAGAAATCTGGTCAGAAAGTACAATCACCAGTATTTACGCTAATCACCATAAACAATGCTAGGCCCTCTGGCTCATAAAAATCCTCTGAATCAATGATCATAAACTATCAGGAAAACAAGTCTTTCAACTATCGGGATATAATAATAGTACCACTGAACAGGGTTAGGCACCTATATCACAAAAGGAACATGACCACGACATGTTATGCCACCCAAATATACAAGATCACCAAGGCCTACCAAGGAAGAGAGATACCAGGTTTTGGACATTTGGGAAATCGGGTAAAATCTTATATTGATAATCTTGATATTTTTCTTGTTCCGTAAAATATTAGCACAATCATCAAGTCCAGGAATCTACATGATTCTGTCTAATCGTTATTCCAAATCAACCCTCCAAATCATGCTCAATCCTCTAATATATCCAAAGATGCAATCATGATACATATATGAGAACTACTAGTCGTGTCTGGTTAAAATAGGACATCGTCTAGCAGGAATGGTCAAGGGATAAGAGACTATTAATTAATGCCACCGAAAAATGGCAAGGATAGCACGAACCACTCTGGAGCATATCCACGACCCTTGACTCAATCCAGGATCGGGATCACAAACCATCTCCCGAGTAGAATTATGCACCTTACACTATCCGACGGACAAGATATGTCAAGTAGCTAGGCGACTAATCTAGTCATGAGTGTACGTAGCAGGTACTGGGATCAAGTATACTATAATATGCATGAGTCTGGTCAAGCAAACCAAAGGAACGGTTCTGCCAGAATCTTAGAACCAAATTTCTGATCGAGAATTCTGAAAATTTTGTTAGAGTCTCCACTATATTTCTGAATAGGAGCACCATGCAAATTGGGGCAATAACCACTCGGCACAACCCGCCGTAGAATTGCAAACTGAGAACACTAAGTCTCAGCCTCCAGCAGCGCTACATTGCATACTAGGAACCAAACTATAGCCGAGAACACTAAGTCTCGGCCTCTAATAACACTATGATGAGTGTTGGGCGCCAAACCAATACATGCAACAAGAAACGTCACGCAGGGCGCATCACATCACGGACCTACAGTCATATCCAATCCACTAGCATAGTCACAGAAACAGTTAGCCAAGGCCGTTATCAGATCGCGAGTCGGACACGGAGCATATGCGGACAATCCATACATGTGAGTCATGCTCGTGTCCTCGGAGGCGTGGATGACCAGTCTGAGTTGTTCGATACGGCTTGACCCGATATCGAACTAATATATATACCATAAGTCCTAGTCATGGCAGTTCTAACTACTATGCAACACTACTCACAATTATATATTTACATTTACATTTACAAATTACAGGATTAATTAAATGTAAAAAAAATCTTGCAGGAGGGCAAGAGTCGTCGATGAGCAACGGGTACTTGCCTAGAGGGCTCAGCAAGGTAAGCCAGCCTTCGACGTCCTGGGTCTAAGGTAGCACGCCTATCGAGGTCCGCAGAACACACAATAAACAATCATTGGTATTAAATAATAAAATAATAGCATATTCACAAGTGACGGCATAAGGCTATTCCACGTAGGTCCCACAAGCAGTACATGGATCTGGCACAAAAACTGAGGCACGCAGATCGATACAGACATGCAAACCGATACGTATATATATATCGAGATGCACACGAGAATCGAGATGACACAAATATTACAGCAAATAGGAACATAATATGCACATAACTCGAGAGATGCACGAAGATCGAGGCATCATGAATATCAGAATGGTACACGAATCAATACGACACGCAAATTAGGGCGTGCACGCAAATCTAAATAAAATAAAATACGGTATGGCACGCAAATCAATACAACACAAAAATTGGTGCATGCACATAAATCAATACAGAACGGGTCACGAGGTAGGCACAAAGGCCGAAGCAGGAAAATTGAGTTGGTGCGCAAACCGAGATGGTACGGTACCCGAGACAGTACGGGGCTCGAGGCGCACTGCTGTCCAAGGCAACACATGGATCGCGGTGACAAGAAAATAAGGAAACACGTACACTGGGGTACACGTATTACGAGAGGCACGAGGAACAAAAAAATAAACATATCGAGGGTGCGCTACCCGAGACAGCATACTGCACGAGGCAACGTACTGGTAGAGGCTGCACACAACCCGAGGCACACAGAACAAGGGGGTCACTCCCCGAGGAGCACGCTGTCCAAGGCCGACTCACTTTTTGAGCGGCGTAGGGCCTAAGGAAGTCCCGTCGCTTAAGGCAAGTGCGTTGCTCAAGATGCATCGGCGACGCTGGTCGTCGAAAAAAAAAAGGAAAAGAAAGGCGGAGGAGCTCATCGGAAGGCTCGACCAGGCGAGGCTCATCGATGATGGAGGAGGACAACTGCGATGATGATGCGCCTGTTGGTCGAAGCAGAAGATAACGAAGACGAGGGTAGTGGTGGCTGCGGTTCACAACGGTTGACCGCACGATAGCAAGAGGAAGGAGGAGAAGGGGACGAGGCTGGAAGTGGTGGTGATGGCGGAGACGGGGGCGGTCATGGTGGTGGAGGGCGCCGAGAACAGCGAGAGATGGGGAGATGGAAATGGTGGCGGCGACCAAGGTGGTGGTGAGGGTGGCGCTGACCGAGCAGAAGGTGGTGGTGGACGACCATGGGGGCGACTGGAGGGAGAGGTAGAGACAAAGAGATGGAGAAAGTGAGAAGAAGTGAAGGTAGAGCTCGAGAGAGAAAGAACTGAACGGGGGAGAGAGATGTGAGTGAGGGGATAGTAGGGCTGGCAGCTGAGGAGAGAGGGAATGGAAGAGTGGGAGAGTGAGAGTTAGGGTTAGGGTTAGGTTGGGGTGGTTTATAGGAAATCTAATAATAATAATAATAATGAGGATAAATCTACATCCAAGAAAATAATAATAAAATTTTGAGAATATGCAAAATTTAAAATCCTCAAAATACAGTCATATACCGTTTTTTAAAATATGGAGGTGACATCCTACCCACCTTACAAAAATTTTGTCCTCGAAATTTCAAAATTATTTAAAATATGGTTTTCAAAACAAGTATACATATATCATGAAAACTCTACCCACCTTATAGAAATCAAGTAATAAAACTAGAGTTAAACAAAATCTCAACCTGAAAACATCGAAGAGAACAATATCTAGCCACACAAGTCAACTCTTAATGTAAATCCAAAACACCGAAAGAATCTTGAAAATCAAAATCGCACATGCACAAAATAACTCCATAAATCAAAACAAGTACAAAATATCAAAAATAATATCAGAAAACCTGAAATTCCAACTGCATGAAAATCCACAAAGCTGATTGAAAATCCACAAAGCTGATAAAATCCAGGATAGTTATCTCAAACCGGCAACCGTTGTTTCCTTACTCCAATCACAATGTGTGTCACGGTCATTCTCTGCCATGCCATCCGAAATGGCTTCAAAAGATTCACCATGGTACTATAATTGAGCAGCTATAACTTTTGCTACCACGCCATCAAGGTATACTAGGGTCACCCGGTCACTGGTGACAAATACCCAAAACGAATCAAATCCATAAAACAAATGTCCAAGTCACTAAAATCACAAATATCTAACAATATAATAAGATAATTCTAGGAAAATAATTAAAATCCAGGTCAATCATAATATACATCCAAAAATACCTTCAATAATAACACAAGATAGTTTTAGTAAAATATTCCAAATCCAAAATCTATGTCAAAATATATTATATAGAAAGTATATCAATAATCAAAATAATATCTGAAACAGATAATTATGATTGCACAACTGCCAAGAATCAAAGTAGCTGAATTGATACAAGAATATCCATTGGACACTCAAGAAATGCTAAAATATCCAATTACCAAAAATCATGATGGAATCTTTCTTCCAAAACAACCAAGTCAATACTCGAAGAGGAAAATAATGATAATAAGTCAACATGAAGTCAACACATGAAGGGAATAATAGAAAAATCAACCAAGGCAAAACATCGGTGGAGAGAGCACAGAAGCAAATATAAGTAATGAGTAACCCAAGGATAAATATAAGACATCGTCTTATCTGATAAAATGATCAAAATGGCCAACTACAGGACTATGTCTCTCAAAACAAGAAATAATAGGTAGATAACAATGAATAAGATAGGGACAAGCAAGATTGGTCCAGGTAGAGATAGGGACCAGTTTGCAAGATCAAGGGAGTGAAGGGCAAGTGTAGCAAGTTGGAATCCCAAGGAATAGTAGACTGAGATCAATAATCATGTAGTACCCAACAATATCTCAAAATGAGACCTGCATGGGCAAACTGTGTCATGCCCCAGTACCGAAATACGGGGATAGTCGTAGGCCAGCTACACCGTATAAGGTACGAAGACGTCATACGACGATTACGGCTGTCAATCATGTTGGGTATCTTAGCATACAATCAATCTATGGCCTAAATCTAATCTCATATCCACAGATAATAACAATGAAATAGCAGTAAGAGTAATAATCATGCATGAAGCAGGTATGACCAAACGGTCGAAATACTCATATGATAATCAAGTAGTCTACAATACATGATAGCAATGTAGACGGGTATACCTTTTCACAGTTCCTAACAAGGTCTGGTACTGAAGTACATTCTCCAAGTCAAGTATGGAAGATCCGTAGGTTCGGTCATAGGCAATCTGGGAATAATCCAGGATTGGTTAGGCCAACCGCAACAAGTACCAGAAAGAAAGGCTCAAGGATAGGCAAAAAAAATCAGTAGAATAAAATATATGACAGAAAACATATACAAATAGTAAACGAGGGTAAGAATCGTATGGTATCAACGCATGATAGCAATCCATAACTAATGCAGCTAAATAATCAACAATCATCATAGTTGCCCTAGCATCTAATAATACTTGCATCGCCAACTTACAAGAAGCAAGCCAAATAATTTAGGTGAATAAGTGGCCACTCAAATGCCTACGGCTTTCTATGTAGAGGTTGGGCTACCCCAACGACGCAATAAAAATATGAATCCTCAGATCGTGCCGATCCAACAGGACTAGCGAGGCCAAATATAATAAGATAGGATAAGCACCGATCCCTCGTAAGGCTACCGTACGAAGCAAGACAAGCGTATAATATATAGTATATAAAGTAGTCGGATACTGCCATCCTCTAATACGGACAGTAACAATATCTGTGGCGGCCAGCCTGTACGCCATAACTAATGTCTGAAGATGGATAGTACTGCACGATCTCGGTATTTCGTTCCCTCCTAATGCTTCTACCAATTTAAGTTAACTATATTATCCCTATAAACATATAAAATAGCACCTCAGTGTGCCAGTAAACAGGAAGCATCTAAGTACACTAACAGGGCTAGTACCTCAAAGGGTAAGCTTGAATCATAGAACGGATACACATAGTCATCTCAGGAATAAGGATAATCAGTCAGTCACACGAATTCATCTGTTCACATCATAGTATGGATATCAGGTAAGATACACGATGGAGATCTCTACTATAATAGCATCTCAAGCACACATAGGAGCCTACAGCTCTAATCATCAAGTCGGTCTATCCACTAGATCAATCTATCAATAGTCCTTCATCTATAATAAAAATTAGGTCAAGAAGTAAAATCATCAGATACTACGCTAATCACCATAAACAATGCTAGGCCCTTTGGCTCATAAGAATTCTTTGAATCAATGATCACAAACTATCAGGAAAACAAGTCTTTTAACAACCGGGATATAATAATGGTACTACCGAACAGGGTTAGGCACCTATATCATAAAAGGAATATGACCACTACATGTTATGCCACCCAACTATACAAGATCACCAAGGTCTACCAAGGAAGAAAGATACCAGGTTTTAGATATTTAGGAAATCGGGTAAAATAATATATTGATAATCTTGATATTTTCGTCATTCCGTAAAATATTTGCATAATCATTAAGTCCAGGAATCTACATGATTATGTCTAATCATTATTCCAGATCAGCCCTCCAAATCATGCTTAATCCTCTAATATATTCGAAGATACAATCATGATACATATAGAGAACTACTAGTCGTGTTTGGCTAAAATAGGATATCGTCTAGCAGGAATGGTCAGGGGACAAGAGACTACTAATTATTGTCGTCGAAAAATGGCAAGGATTGCATAAACCACTTTGGAGCAGATCTATGACCCTTAACCTAATCCAGGACCGGGGTTGCAGACCGTCTTTCGAGTAGAACTGTGCTCCTTACGCTGTCCGATGGACAAGACATGTCAAGTAGCTAGTTCACGAGTCTACCTAGAAGGTAATGGGATCAAGTATACTATAATATGCATGAGTTTGTCCAGCAAACCAAAGGAACGATTTTGCTAGAATCTACGAACCAAATTCTTGATCGAGAATTCTGAAAAATTTGGCAGAGTCTCCTTTGTATTTTGAACGGGAGCACCATGTGAATTGGGGCTATAACTACTCGGCACAATCCGCCGCAGAATCGCAAACTGAGAACACTAAGTCTCAGCCTCCAGGAATGCTACTTTGCGTACTGGAAACCAAACCATAGCCAAAAATACTAAGTTTCGGCCTCCAGCAGCACTACTATGTGTGCTGGGCGTCCAGCCAAAACATGCAACAAGAATCGCCATGCAGGATGCTTCATATCACAGACCCACAGTCATATCCAATCCACTAGCATAGTCGTAGAAATAGTTAGTCAAGGCCGTTACTCGATCGCGAGTCAGACACAGGGCATATGGGGACAATCCATACATATGAGTCGTGCTCATGTCCTCGGAAGTGTAGATGAACCGTCCGAGTTGTCCGATATGGCTTCAACCAATATCAAACTAATATATATACCATAAGTCCTAATTTTGGTAGTTCTACTACTATGATACATCACTCTTAGTTATACATTTACATTTAGAAATTATAGGATTAATTAAATGCAAAAAAATCTAGCAGGAGGGCTAGAGCTATCGATGAGCAAGGGGTACTTGCCTAGAGGGCTCGACTAGGTAAGCAAGCCTTCGACATCCTGGATCCAAGGTAGCACGCCCATCGATGTCCTCAGAATTCACAATAAACAATCATTAGCATTAAATAATAAAATAATAGAATAATTACAAGGGATGGCATAAGGATATATCGCGTAGGACCTGCAAGCAGTGCAGGGATCTAGCATGAAAACTGAGGCACGTAGATCGATACGGACACGTAAACTGGTACATGTACGTATATAGAAATGCGTACGAGAATCGAGATAACATGAACATTACGGCAAACGAGAACAGAACGTACACGTAAATCAAGACATATACGAAGATCGAGGGATCATGAATACCAGAATGGCGTATGAATTAATACAACACATAAATTAGGGCGTAGGACGTGCATGCAAATCAAGATGAAACAAAAATATGATATGGCACGCAAATCAATACAACACACAAATCATTGCATGCTCATAAATTAATACAAAATGGGTCACGAGGTAGGTGTAGAAGCATAGAAAATATGGGGTTCATGCAGATCAGAACTGACCGCATGAGTACTTTGGAATAGATTGATCTGCATAAAAAAGAGCCGCATGACAGACTCAGAATGCTCCCTGCGGCCCATCTTCACCAGACTGATTTGAGCCACAGAAAGAATAGTTACTTATGCGGCCAAGCTGATCAACCCTTCTGATAAAGTTGACAAACTCCATCAAAATTGGCAAAACTGACAGCTTTGACAGCTCTGACAACTCTGACACTCTGACAAAAAGAAGATAAGACGTGATCAGACAAAATATTATGTCACTAGACTGGACATGGCCATGCGGCCAAAAGGTCTGCGACCCAAGCCGCATGAACCTTATGCGGCTTAATCTATGTGCTTCATACGGCCAAGGCTAACTGCAATCTGAGCCGCATAAGCTTTATGCGGCCCAGAATATAGAACCTATGTGGCTCAAAAGTCTCCAAGCTACATGCGGACTAAGGAAGACTGCGACTGAAGCCGCATGAGTCTTATATGGCCCAACATAGCCGAACACTGAAAGGCCTATACGACTCAAAATGACTCAAGCAGACTGATCCGATCTTAAGATGGGACACATGGCAGGCTGACCAAGTCTCAACCACCTAGATTTGCTGTAACAATATCTCAACAAGTCACCAACTGGCGGCCAAAGAGCGGGTCTTTATGTGCTGCTGTGGCCACGTGGCCATCTATGCGGCTCAAAAAATATATCACTATAAATAGCAGGGTACCATACCAATGCAAAAGGCTAGCAACCTACGAAGGTTAATTTCTTCAAGAGCAAGGACCATGTCAGATAGTCCAAGGAGTAAGGCAGAGTTGCTACACTTTCCCGAGCCTATATCGTCACCCCCCAGAATCAAAACTAAACAATTGTACTTAGATTGTTTCTTAGGATTTCTTTCTAGGCTTTCTCTTGTACGAGCGAGTTTGCAATCAAGTTCAATTCCTCTATAATTTTTTGTTCTTGATATTTAATGGCAAACAATAGGCACAAAGGTCGAGGCACAAAAATCGAGACGATGCACAAATCGAGATGGCACGGTGCTCGAAGTAACACGGGGCTCGAGGCATCCTACTGTCCAAGACGACATATGGATCAAGGTGGCACAAAAAATAAGAAAACATGTACAACGAGGTGCACGTATCATGAGAGGCACGAGGAATAAAAAAATACACATATCGAGGGTGCGGTACCCAAGACGATACTACATGAGGCAGTACGTTGGTCGAGGATGCACGCAACCCGAGGCATATAGAACGGGGGGCTCGCTCACCGAGGAGCACGCTGCCTAAGGCTGGGTCATTGTTCGAGCGACACGGGTGTAGAAGCATAAAAATTTAAGCAACGAAGCCTTATGCGCACAAGAGAACATATGCGCCCAAGCCAATGAGGACACATGCGCCCAAGTCGTCCTGAGAAGCTCTATGCGCCCAAGTCATCCGAGGAGTTTGATGATGGTCTTGTTAAATGCTTCTACCAACCCGTTAGCTGCAGGATTGTAAGTTGTAGAATCAATATTATTGATCTTTCTGTCATCGCAGAATCGAATGAACTTCTGATTGATGAATTATGGCCCGTTATCATGAATGATTCGTCGAGGAACACCGAATCTGTAGATCACATAATGTTTAATAAAATTGATAACACTGCTTGTCTTGACCTCAGCTAGAGGTATAGCTTCAGTCTACTTTAAGAAATAATCAGTTATGGCCAATATGAACCGATGACCTCGAGACGAGGGAGGGTTAATAGGACCAATGACATCCATGTCCCAAGCTTCAAAGGGCCAAGATGCTACCGTCGAGTGAAGAAATTCTAATGGTTGATAGATAAAGTCAGCATGGATTTGACATGATCGGCACTTCCTTGCATACTCGATTGCAATAGATACCATCGAGAGCCAATAGTAGCCCATACAGCAAATACGATCCTGTAGTTTAGGACCAGTTTGATATGTGCCATAAACACCATTGTGAGCTTCATGAAGTATTTGTTTTGCTTCCTCTCCTGTGAACAGCGTAGGAGTAAGCCATCAAATGTTCTTCGGTAGAGTTTCTTTGTAGCATGATTATAATAGAATCTGAGTGACCGTCGACGAATTATTGTAGCCTCCTTAGGATCTTCGGGTAAGATATCATGGACCATGAAGTCTATGAAAGGAGTCCTACAATCTTTACTGATGGTACAAACTTCAACCGAATTATTGAATTCCATGTTTGAGTTGTTGACTTCAATATTTAAGTTATTCTTGACGCAAAATAACTCTCTAATAGTGATGATGATCATTTGTTGCCTTCTTACTAGAATTGCTAACACTGCTGCTAGATTAGCGAGTGCATCAGCCTCTGTATTACACGCTCGACGTACATGCTCGATGAAGAAGCCTTTGAATGAAGTATCCATCCTGATCGCTGCATTATGATATGGAACCAAATCTTGATGTCGAACTTTGTATGTGCCTCTAACTTGGTGGACAATCAGTTTGGAGTCTCCGTAAACTTCAAGATACTCAATATTTAATTGTTTATCCAATTGGAGACCAATAAGTAGAGCGTTGTTTTCAGCCACATTATTGGAATGCGACTCATCTAAAGAATAAGCTCATTGAATAGCTAAACCTTCGGGTGAGACGAGGACGATTCCAACTCCAGCGACAATAGCACATTTTGGTCCGATTCTGGATGCACCATCAAAGAATAGACGCCATATAAGAATTTCTTCTGAAATTATGTCAGACTTTAAAGTTTTGTCTGGAATCCCGTCGTAGAGTTTAGATATTTTCGGAATTGAATGAGCTGCCAGAAAGTGTCATGCCCCAGAACCAGAATACTGGAGAGTGGGGGCAGACATAGCCAGCTACGTATATGAAATGGAATCCATCTCGCTATACGGTCACGGCTGTCTAGATACATGAGGGTTTATCTACAAGCCAACAGTCTCTTAAGGTCATGAACAAGCCTAGTGTCTCAATCACAAGCAAGTAAGTAAAAGGTTACAAGAAGTATGATCATTAAATATACAATAGTAAGGCGTCCCAAACATTACATATTCAGCTGATCATGAAGCTAGTCGTTACAAAATGTTAGGACTAGCAAGAGTTTAGTTATACATGATCAACCCTAGGATCTGCCAATCATGTTACAGCCTGTAGGCAGACAGTAAGTAATGCAATCGAGCTAAACAGGTGCTCGTCGGCTAAACGCCTCAAAAAAATATTTTTATAATAGAGTGGGAGAGCCAAAAATAACCTACTCGTTGCCCTGGTTACGCCTGGTGTTCACCATCGGGCTGGAAAAGCGGTGGATCCTCCGGAGCTGCTCCGAAATCTGGCCACACAAAACCAGCTGGGTCAGATCCAAGAAAGAGCAAGTGCCACAAGGAAGCTTCACTTAGAAACTAAAACCAGCAATCAGCACAAGATATAAATAAAAGTAAGAACTGAAAATAAAGAAAATACATCAGGATGATATACGACGAGATAACCATGGAACTATTCAGATAACCAGGTTACAACCCGTAAACCAAACAAGGATCGGTGTTGTAACCCTTCGTCTGAACAGAACTTGGAATTCTTACTATTTATCGGTAAAATAAATACCAGCATTCAGGTCATGCAGTAATCTGGAACAGGATCAAGGCAAGACTAGACTGGTTAGACTCCATCCAATCACTTCACGGCCAAGCAAGAATTACGGCTTGATACTTTAACTAACTAGGATTGTCACAAGCCTAACTACTAACAAGATGCAGTGAGATTATTCCACAGCTACAAGCCCTGCAAACCATCCAGGTTACCCGGGTTGAAAGATTAAGGTTAAATTCAGGTGGGTACATCGTCCATGAAACGAATGTACCCTTAGGTAGCTTGAAGGGTGCAACACATGACAGTGTGCTGGAAATGTGTCCTACTCGACGGCAGGCTACAGATCCCAAGGCGTGCCCAGGTAACGGGATTGCCTGTAGCTGGAAAATCTCGTCATGACTAATGTATTAATCTAGTTATTAGCCTTAGTCCATTTTAGTGGGTACTCCTGACCGTGGTACTCAGGAGTCCCCTCCTAGACATGATGCAAACAGGACTGGATTATTTGTAAAAGCACAATCGCCCACGGTATCCAGGATTTATTATACAGGTCATGTCATGTCAGGTAGCCGTCGCAACAGCTTATCAGATATATCATGTCAGGTTTTCATGTCAAGAGTTCTTGTCAGGAGTGCGCCACGATGGGCCACTATCAGGTCATGTCATATTTACTTGTCAAGAGTGCACCACTACGGGTCACTATCGTGTCATACTCAGGTATCATTTCCAAACATCTTAAACAAATCCATGATTATCAAGTTCATGACAAAAGGCATAAGGATATAAAATGGACGTAAAATATCTAATAAAATATCAATAATAATATAACAAGACAAAGCACAGAAAGTCCATGCGGCTCAGGGGGATGAATTCATGCGGCTCAGGAGAATAGATTCAGGCGGCTGAAGGGTATCAGTCGTATGCGGCCAGTGGTAGGGAAGGAGCATATACGGCTTAGCCAGAGCACCCTATGCGGCTGGAAAGATATGAGTCCATGCGGCTGGCAGAAAACCAAGCCTATGCGGCTGGCGGGGGAAATGGATCTTATGCGGCCGAGAAGACACGGGTCCATGCGGCTCAGAAGAAAGGACACATGCGACTGAGCAGGGGGTGTTTATGCGGCTCAAATTCAGTTAGGAGAAAAGTCCATGCGGCAAGATCTGGGTTCTCATGCGGCTCGAAGATCAGGATCTATGCGGTCCGCAAGTACAAGAGTTCATGCGGCTCAAGGAGATGGACGCATATACGGCCGATGGGGAATAAGCCCCTGCGGCTCAGGAAGTGAGATCCAGCCTATGCGGCTGAGAGTCCCATGCGGCCGAATTACTTGCCGTATGAGTTACCATGCGGCCAAGTCAAGCCCATGCGGCCAGGACTGTCGTATGAAGGCTCATGCGGCTCGGAATCACTTGCCGCATGAATATTCATGCGGTCAAGTCTAGCACTGTTCTTCTTCTCCAAGCTTTCGAAAAGAAGAGCACCAAAAATCTATGCTTCCAAGCTCCATGAAACCTTCATTCGGAGTCCAAATCCGAACTTCCATAGGTCAAAATGGGGTAGAACGAAATTCTCTACCACATGGAACCATCAAAACTCGGAAATAAAAGGATTAAGTAGATCAAAACCCAAGAAATCCGAAAATAAAGTAAACTTAGATCTAGAAGAATCTAGCCATGAAAAGTAAAAATGCTAAGTTCTAAAGTAAGTTAAAATGCTGTAAGGAAGAAAATGAAGCAATAAAATTAGAGTTCCTCCATGAAGCAAGTTGCACTTGCCTAGACCTCTCTCTCCCTCTCTCTGGTAGGTAAAGAAGTAATGGTGGAGAAGATGATAAATGAAGAGAGAGAAAGGAGAAGGGTTAATAAATGGTAGTGGTGGTGGTAGGTAGGGGGTTCACCCCTTGGTTCATGATGAACCAAGAGCAATCCCAAACCGAACCAAGCCAACCCAATCCAAGAATCAACCAAGCCCAGCGTGGAAATTAAGCAAGGAAATAATACAATACAAGAATAAATACGTACACGTATTCCAGAAATACGTAATACAAACCACAGGCATTACAACTCTACCCACCTTAAAAGAATTCTGTCCTCGGAATTTATTCAAGAGGCTAGAGGAGCAATGACAAGCTACATTAATCACATGCAAGCTATAACTAGGCAGACAATCACTCATTCAAGCAAGGAATCAAAGGCATGAGGCATAAGAAAGACATTATACCTCACGAGTCAAACAAGTCGGAATATCGCGATCGGATATCATCCTCACGCTCCCACGTTGACTCCCCCAAAGAGTGATGACCCCAAGCAACTCGGACTAACTTGATAGTCTTGTTCTTGAGGATCTTCTCTCTCCGGTCCAATATAGACACGGGCCTTTCCTCATACGAAAGGTTGGTACCAACAACCAATTCCGAATGATCCAGGATGTGGCTCGGGTCCAGGATATACCATCGTAATTGGGATACATGGAACACGTCATGTACCTCGCTTAGCGACGGCGGAAGAGCAAGACGATAGGATACATCTCCTACTCGTTCCAGAATGTCAAACGGTCCTATATACCTAGGACTAAGCTTTCCCCGTACGCCGAATCGAATGACGCCACGGTTAGGCAAAATCCTTAGGAATACATGATCGCCGACCGAAAACTCGAGAGGGCGCCGATGAGAATCGGCCCAATGGCGCTGGCGATCTTGGGCAACTCGAAGATAATCTCTGACTCGCCTGACCACTTCAACTGTCTGGGCAATCATTTCTGGACTGAGCATCTGTCTCTCTCCAACATCATCCCAGGCTAGCGAGGATCTACACTTCCTACCATACAGTGCCTCGAACGGTGCCATCTGGATACTGGCCTGAAAACTGTTATTGTACGAGAATTCTGCCAAGTGCAGGTGATCTTCCCACGAACTACCGAAGTCGAGTGTACAGGACCGCAACATGTCTTCAAGAGTCTGGATTATATGCTCCGACTGGCCATCTGTCTGCAGACGATATGCTAAACTGAATTGGAGATGATTCCCCAAACTCTCTTGCAAGCTACGCCAAAAGTGCGATATAAATCTTGAATCTCGATCCGAGGTGGTACTGACTGGAACACCATGCAACCTGACAATCTGCCTGAGGTACATCTCTGCTAACTGAGCTGTTGACTGGCCAACTCTGAATGGAAGAAAGTGAGCCACCTTTGTGAGCCGATCAACTATAACCCAGATAGCATCTCTACCAGCTGGGGATCTAGGCAATCCGGTCACAAAATCCATGGTCACATGCTCCCACTTCCATTCTGGAATCGGTAAGGACTGAAGAAGTCCAGCCGGTCTCTGATGTTCGGCTTTAACTTGTTGTCAAACCAAATTCCGAGAGACAAACCGAGCTATCTCCCGCTTCATGCCATTCCACCAGAAATGCTGCCGGATATCACGGTACATCTTCGTACTTCCGGGATGGATGGAATACTGCGAGCTGTAAGCCTCTGCCAGGATTTCCTGTCTGATATCTCCGCTAGGTACACAAAGACGCTTGCCATGCCTAAGTGTACCATCCTCATGAATGCATAACTCTGGTCTTCGTCCTGTCTCACACTCTGTTCTGAGTCGCTGAAGGTTAAAATCTGCTGACTGCGCCATCCGGATCCTCTCGACTATAGTGGACTGAACTTGCATGCTGGCCATCAATGATATACTGGAAGGAAGAACAACTTTAATACCCATCTTCTGAAGATCTGCTAACAGCTCCGGTTGTGCTGTTAGAAAATAAACTCCCGCTCTCCTGCTCAATGCATCCGCAACAACATTGACCTTCCCAGGATGATACTGCAGGTTAACATCATAATCCACAAGAAGCTCCAGCCACCTTCCCTGACGCATGTTAAGATCCTTCTGGGTAAAAATATACTTCAGGCTCTTGTGGTCGGTGAAAATCTCCACCTTGTCTCCATACAAGTAGTGCCTCCACAACTTAAGTACAAACACCACTGCTGCCAGCTCTAAGTCATAGGTTGGGTAATTCCTCTCATGATCACGAAGTTGTCGTGATGCATAAGCTATTACCTTCCCATGTTGTATCAGAACACATCCTAATCCTCTGTCTGAAGCATCACAATACACTGAGAATCCTCCGCTCCCATCTGGAAGTGTAAGAATAGGAGCTGTTATCAATCCTCGCTTCAACTTCTCAAAGGAATCCTGGCACTCTGCTGTCCAAGCAAACTGCGCATCCTTGCGGGTCAATTGCGTCAATGGCGCTGAAATTTGAGCAAAATCCGAAACAAACCGCCGGTAGTAGCCGGCCAATTCAAGAAACTACGAACCTCTGCAACTGTGCTGGGCACTGGCCATGACTCAATAGCCATAATCTTCTGAGGATCCACTTCTACTCCTCCTCTGGTGATGATATGACCCAAGTACGAAATACGATCGAGCCAGAACTCGTATTTACTGAACTTGGCATATAACTGGTGCTCTCTGAGAATCTGAAGAACCACACGGAGATGCTGCTCATGCTCTGCCTCACTCTTGCTGTAGACCAGGATGTCATCCAAGAACACAATCACAAACTGATCCAAGTAAGGCATGAAGATGCGATTCATGAGGTCCATGAATACTGCCGGCGCATTGGTTGCTCCAAAAGGCATAACAAGGAACTCTCAATGCCCATATCTCGATCTAAAAGCTGTCTTCGGGATGTCCTGCTCTCTGACTCTGATCTGATGATAACCTGAGTGCAAATCAATTTTCGAGAATACTGAAGCCCCCTTGAGTTGATCAAACAAGTCATCTATCCTCGGAAGAGGATATCTGTTCTTGATTGTCACTGAGTCCAAGGTACGATAATCAACACATAACCTGGACGTACCATCCTTCTTTTTCATAAGAAGCATCGGGGCTCCCCAAGGCGATCCACTAGCACGAATGAATCCCTTGGTTCTGAGTTCTTCAATCATCTTGTACAATATCTCCAACTCTGACGGCGCCATCCTGTAGACTCTCTCTGACACTGGGGCTGTCCTGGGAATCAAGTCTATTGTGAACTCGATCTCCCGCTCCGGAGGCATACCTGAAAGTTCTTCTGGGAAAACATTTGGAAACTCCTCGACTATCCTGGGCAACTGAACTGCTGCTACTGCCATCCACAATATCGGAGGAGAAGGCTCAACTGCGCCTCGAGAAAAGGAAAACTCTGGCTCACCTGGAATGCTTAAAACAACCCTGCCAATGTGGCAGTCTATCCTAGCATACTGGTTCCTCAACCAATCCATCCCTAGGACCACATCATAATCGGCCATCGGGAACTCTATCAATCTAGCGGGGAATTCTCTACCGTTAACTACGATCCGACACGAGGAAAACACTCTATCTACTCCCACACGTCCGTTACCAGTAAGTATATTAAGCCTTACTGATAATGACTCGGGCTCCAATCCTACCCGTGTCGCAAATTGTGCAGACATAAATGAATGCGATGCACCAGAATCAAATAAAGCTGAAGCTGGAAATGAGTTGACGAGAATAGTACCTGCCACCACCTCTCCTGGTGCCAGTCCTTCCTTTGCGGTCATCGCCATAGCCTGACCATGTCCTCGGGGTGTTGGTCCCCTCTGCTGGAATCTTCGCTGCCTATTCTGACTCTGGACTTGGGCTTGTGCATAATGCTGGGGGTTCTGCTGCTAGAATACTTGAGACTGAGGCGGCAAGGGCCTCGACAATGGATACTGCTGCTGCTGCTGGACCGGTAGTGGTCCTCTCACCGAATAGCTAGAAAGGTTAGACGATGATGAGCTACCCCTATTCGGACAGGATCCAACCCTATGGTCTGGTGCTCCACAAGCCAAACACAATCCCTGTGCCCTACGACATTCTGCCACTACATGGCCTGGCTTTCCACAATGAGAACAATCCACTACGGAAGATTGCTTCTGCTTCTGCTGCTGCTGCTGAGGGTACGTCGGGGTTGAATGCTGGACCGATGTTACTGAGGCCGCTCGCCTCGGAGCTCCAATAGTCAAGGCCCTGGCTGCCAGGGCTGGTGCTGAAGACTGATTCATCTGGCCGTGAGATCGCTTTCGACCCCCGGCCCTATCCACGATCCTCTGAGAGGTATACTCATGCCTCCGGGCTGCTCTCAAGACTGCATCAAAAGTCTGATGCTCAAACTGCTTGACTGCCAACAAGATCTCCAGGTGAAGTCCCTGCTGGAACCACTGGGCTCGATCATATTCGGTTGCCACCAAGGTGGAAGCAAACCGACTGAGTCTGGAAAACTCGGCCGCATATCCGTCGACCGTCCTGCCTCCTTGCTTCAGATTAGTGAACCGGGTCTGTAGATCATATCGAGCTACAGCATCAAAATACTTGGTCTGGAATCTCTCCCTAAATACTGCCCAAGCAATGGGTGTTACTAATCCAACGGCCTGCGCTGCCCACCAGCTGCGGGCAAGATCTAACAACGGCAGGCGCACCACGGCTACCTTCTCGTTCTCTGGAGCCCTGGCTGCTTCGAGAATCACCTCTATGTCCTGAAGCCAAGCATCTGCGGCGATCGCATCTTCACTACCGTCGAAGAACGGAGGGTTCAAGCGCTTGAAGCTGTTGGCCGTGCTGTTACCCTGATGACCTCCTCTGGTCAAAGCATCCGTCACTGCCTGGTACAAGGCATCTCCACGACGATCTTGAGAAGCTATCAAGGTCCTGACGAGACCTACCAAAGTGCCATCATCAGGCTCGGCAGGCTGAACTGGCTGGACTGGTGGTTCTTCTCCAATAGGCTCGACTCTGGAGGCTACTCCGGAGTGTTGGGCTTGATCTCCTGGTTGCTACCGGTCCACGGGAGGTGCTCTGCCTTGCTGATCGGTAGGACCACGAACAATGCCGCTGAAGAAGATGACATAGGGATCAATAAAGAAGGACCAGGACAGATCAATGATACAAGCATATGATCAGGACAAGAATCCAAGGATTCAGAAGATACGAGCAGAGATCAAGGACGAATACTGATTGAGACATCTATTCGGTAAACCCTCACCTATCTTGATTTACGAGACCTGCATGGGCCACCACTTAAACCATGTCATGCCCCAGAACCAGAATACTGGAGAGCGAGGGCAGACATAGCCAGCTATGTATATGAAATTGAATCCATCTCGCTATACGGTCATGGCTGTCTAGATACATGAGGGTTTATCTACAAGCCAACAGTCTCTTAAGGTCATGAACAAGCCTAGTGTCTCAATCACAAGCAAGTAAGTAAAAGGTTACAAGAAGTATGATCATTAAATATACAATAGTAAGGCGTCCCAAATATTACATATTCAGCTGATCATGAAGCTATTTGTTACAAAATGTTAGGACTAGCAAAAGTTTAGTCATACATGATCAACCCTAGGATCTTACAATCATGTTACAGGCCCGTAGGCAGACAGTAAGTAATACAATCGAGCTAAACAGGTGCTCGTCGGCTAAACGCCTTAAAAGAATATTTTTACAATAGAGTGGGAGAGCCAAAAATAACCCACTCGTTGCCCTGGTTACGCCTGGTGTTCACCATCGGGCTGGAAAAGCGGTGGATCCTCCGGAGCTGCTCCGAAATCTGGCCACACAAAACCAGCTAGGTCAGATCCCAGAAAGAGCAAGTGCCACAAGGAAGCTTCACTTAGGAACTAAAACCAGCAATCAGCACAAGATATAAATAAAAGTAAGAACTGGAAATAAAAAAAATACATCAGGATGATATACGACGAGATAACCATGGAACTATTCAGATAACCAGGTTACAACCCGTAAACCAAACAAGGATCGGGGTTGTAACCCTTCGTCTGAATAGAACTTGGAATTCTCACCATTTATCGGTAAAATAAATACAAGCATTCAGGTCATGCAGTAATCTGGAACAGGATCAGGGCAAGACTAGACTGGTTAGACTCCATCCAATCACTTCACGGCCAAGCAAGAATTACGGCTTGATACTTTAACTAACTAGGGTTGTCACAAGCCTAATTACTAACAAGATGCAGTGAGATTATTCCACAGCCACAAGCCTTGCAGACCATCCAGGTTACCCGGGTTGAAAGATTAAGGTTGAATTCAGGTGGGTACATCGTCCAGGAAACGAATGTACCCTTAGGTAGCTTGAAGGGTGCAACACATGACAGTGTGCTGGAAATGTGCCCTACTCGACGGCAGGCTACAGATCCCAAGGCGTGCCCAGGTAACGGGATTGCCTGTAGCTGGGAAATCTCGTCATGACTAATGTATTAATCTAGTTATTAGCCTTAGTCCATTTTAGTGGGTACTCCTGACCGTGGTACTCAGGAGTCCCCTCCTAGACATGATGCAAATAGGACTGGATTATTTGTACAAGCACAATCGCCCACGGTGTCCAGGATTTATTATACAGGTCATGTCATGTTAGGTAGCCGTCGTAACAGCTTATCAGATATATCATGTCAGGTTTTTATGTCAAGAGTTCTTGTCAGGAGTGCGCCACGACGGGCCACTATCAGGTCATATCATGTTTACTTGTCAAGAGTGCACCACTACGGATCACTATCGTGTCATACTCAGGTATCATTTCCAAACATCTTAAACAAATCCATGATTATCAAGTTCATGACAAAAGGCGTAAGGATATAAAATGGACGTAAAATATCTAATAAAATATCAATAATAATATAACAAGACAAAGCACAGAAAGTCCATGCGGCTCAGGGGGATGAATTCATGCGGCTCAGGAGAATGGATTCAGGCGGCAGAAGGGTATCAGTCGTATGCGGCCAGTGGTAGGGAAGGAGCATATACGGCTTAGCCAGAGCACCCTATGCGGCTAGAAAGATATGAGTCCATGCGGCTGGCGGAAAACCAAGCCTATGCGGCTGGCGGAGGAAATGGATCTTATGCGGCCGAGAAGACACGGGTCCATGCGGCTCAGAAGGAAGGACACATACGGCTGAGCAGGGGGTGTTTATGTGGCTCAAATTCAGTTAGGAGAGAAGTCCATGCGGCTAGATCTGGGTTCTCATGCGGCTCGATGATCAGGGTCTATGCGGTCCGCAAGTACTAGAGTTCATGCGGCTCAAGGAGATGGACGCATATGTGGCCGATGGGGAATGAGCCCATGCGGCTCAGGAAGTGAGATCCAGCCTATGCGGCTGAGAGTCCCATGCGGCCGAATTACTTGCCGCATGAGTTACCATGCGGCCAAGTCAAGCCCATACGGCCAGGACTGTCGTATGAAGGCTCATGCGGCTCGGAATCACTTGCCGCATGAATATTCATGCGGTCAAGTCTAGCACTGTTCTTCTTCTCCAAGCTTACGAGAAGAAGAGCACCAAAAATCCATGCTTCCAAGCTCCATGAAACCTTCATCCGGAGTCCAAATCCGAACTTCCATAGGTCAAAATGGGTAGAACGAAATTCTCTACCACATGGAACCATCAAAACTCGAAAATAACAGGATTAAGTAGATCAAAATCCAAGAAATTCGAAAATAAAGTAAACTTAGATCTAGAAGAATCTAGCCATGAAAAGTAAAAATGCCAAGTTCTAAAGTAAGTTAAAATGCTGTAAGGAAGAGAATGAAGCAATAAAATTAGAGTTCCTCCATGAAGCAAGTTGTACTTGCCTAGACCTCTCTCTCCCTCTCTCTGGTAGGTAAAGAAGTAATGGTGGAGAAGATGATAAATGAAGAGAGAGAAAGGAGAAGGGTTAATAAATGGTAGTGGTGGTGGTAGATAGGGGGTTCACCCCTTGGTTCATGATGAACCAAGAGCAATCGCAAACCGAACTAAGCCAACCCAAACCAAGAATAAACCAAGCCCACGGTGGAAATTAAGCAAGAAAATAATACAATACAAGAATAAATACGTACACGTATTCCAGAAATACGTAATACGAACCACAGGCATTACAACTCTACCCACCTTAAAAGAATTCTGTCCTCGGAATTTAATCAAGAGGCTAGAGGAGCAATGACAAGCTACATTAATCACATGCAAGCTATAACTAGGCAGACAATCACTCATTCAAGCAAGAAATCAAAGGCATGAGGCATAAGAAAGACATTATACCTCACGAGTCAAACAAGTCGGGATATCGCGATCGGATATCATCCTCACGCTCCCACGTTGACTCCCCCAAAGAGTGATGACCCCAAGCAACTCGGACTAACTTGATAGTCTTGTTCTTGAGGATCTTCTCTCTCCGGTCCAATATAGACACGGGCCTTTCCTCATACGAAAGGTTGGTACCAACAACCAATTCCGAATGATCCAGGATGTGGCACGGGTTCGGAATATACCGTCGTAATTGGGATACATGGAACACGTCATGCACCTCGCTTAGCGACGGCGGAAGAGCGAGACGATAGGATACATCTCCTACTCGCTCCAGAATGTCAAACGGTCCTATATACCTAGGACTAAGCTTTCCCCGTACGCCGAATCGAATGACGCCACGGTTAGGCAAAATCCTCAGGAATACATGATCGCCGACCGAAAACTCGAGAGGGCGCCGATAAGAATCGGCCCAATGGCGCTGGCGATCTTGGGCAACTCGAAGATAATCTCTGACTCGCCTGACCACTTCAATTGTCTGGACTATCATTTCTGGACCAAGCATCTGTCTCTCTCCAACATCATCCCAAGCTAGCGAGGATCTGTACTTCCTACCATACAGTGCCTCGAACGGTGCCATCTGGATACTGGCTTGGAAACTATTGTTATACGAGAATTCCACCAAGTGTAGGTGATCTTCCTACGAACCACCGAAGTCGAGTGTACAGGACCGCAACATGTCTTCAAGAGTCTGGATTGTACGCTCCGACTGGCCATCTGTCTGTAGATGATATGCTGAACTGAATTGGAGGTGATTCCCCAAACTCTCTTGCAAGCTACGCCAAAAGTGCGATGTAAATCTTGAATCTCGATCCGAGGTGATACTGACTGGAACACCATGCAACCTGACAATCTGCCTGAGGTACATCTCTGCTAACTGAGCTGTTGACTGGCCAACTCTGAATGAAAGAAAGTGAGCCACCTTTGTGAGCCGATCAACTATAACCCAGATAGCATCTCTACCAGCTGGGGATCTAGGCAATCCGGTCACAAAATCCATGGTCACATGCTCCCACTTCTATTCTAGAATCGGTAAGGACTGAAGAAGTCCAGCCGGTCTCTGATATTCGGCTTTAACTTGTTGTCAAACCAAATACCGAGAGACAAACCGAGCTATCTACCGCTTCATGCCATTCCACCAGAAATGCTGCCGGATATCACGGTACATCTTCGTACTGCCGGAATGGATGAAATACTGCGAGCTGTGAGCCTCTGCCAGGATTTCCTGTCTGATATCTCCGCTAGGTACACAAAGACGCTTGCCATGCCTAAGTGTACCATCCTCATGAATGCATAACTCTGGTCTTCGTCCTGTCTCATACTCTGTTCTGAGTCGCTGAAGCTTGGAATCTGCTGACTGCGCCATCCGGATCCTCTCGACTATAGTGGACTGAACTTGCATGCTGGTCATCAATGCTATACTGAAAGGGAGAACAACTTTAATACCCATCTTCTGAAGATCTGCTAACAGCTCCGGTTGTGCTGTTAGAAAATAAACTCCCGCTCTCCTGCTCAATGCATCCGCAACAACATTGACCTTCCCAGGATGATACTGCAGGTTGACATCGTAATCCTCAAGAAGCTCTAGCCACCTTCTCTGACGCATGTTAAGATCCTTCTGGGTGAAAACATACTTCAGGCTCTTGTGGTCGGTGAAAATCTCCATCCTGTCTCCATACAAGTAGTGCCTCCAAACTTAAGTACAAACACCACTGCTGCCAGCTCCAAGTCATGGATTGGATAATTCCTCTCATGATCACGAAGTTGTTGTGATGCATAAGCTATTACCTTCCCATGTTGTATCAGAATACATCCTAATCCTCTGCCTGAAGCATCACAATACACTGAGAATCCTCCACTCCCATCTGGAAGTGTAAGAATAGGAGCTGTTATCAATCCTCGCTTCAACTTCTTAAAAGAATCCTGGCACTCTGCTGTCCAAGCAAAATGTGCATCCTTGCGGGTCAACTGCGTCAATGGCGCTGAAATTCGAGCAAAATCTGAAACAAACCGCCGGTAGTAGCCGGCCAATTCAAGAAAACTACGAACCTCTGCAACTGTGCTGGGCACTGGCCATGACTCAATAGCCACTGTAGGAACGATATAGTAAAGCGTAATACTCTAGAGGGGGGGTGAATAGAGTTGGCAGCGGAATAATGCTAATTAAAAAGTTAGCAACACAATCACAGTATATAATCACAGATGAAAATAAAGTAAAGGCAGAGTTCAGAAAGCAAACGCAAAGACAGCGATGTATACTGGTATCCCTCTGTTGAGGACTAATCCAGTCGGTAGAACTCTTGCTACCAGTTTGATTCCACTATAGGAAAAAACCGCAAGTTTTCTTACGAAGTCCTTGCAACTTCTACAACGCGAGCTTTGATACGAAGAACTCGTCCAACTTCAAATGTGAAGAGGTATTCTTCAATCAAGCCTTCTGATTACAATCTCTCAGAAACTTCTAGACCGTACCGCACTGGCAAATCGACTAGAGGATTGTAACTGGCTTGGGATCTGAAAATGAAAGCTCTAGAAAACTCTTTGGAAGGCAGAAAGCTTTTTAGATAGAGAGAAGATTGAAAGTGAATGAGTGAATTGAAATGATCGAAATACTTTTCTATTTATAGGATTTCCAAAGGGAGAACTCTGTCAGAATTCGGGCAGAATTCGGGCAGAACTCGATGAGCAAATCTCGGTCAAATCCGCAACTGCAGGAGGACCAAGTTCTAGAGAATTCAAAATCAAAACGGCCACCAACCGAACTCTGGCCGAACTCTGGCCGAACTCTGGCCGAGTTCTGTCAGGGTTAGGTTAGGGTTTTTAAAGTAGGTTTTGGTGATTTTTGAAAACCTTTTTGAAAACCTTTTTGTAAACAATTTGATAGGTCATTTTAAAAAACATTTTGAACTGTTTTGGGAATAGCCTATTTGCCAGTACGACTCGGTGTACAACGTATTCCTAGACTCAAATAAAATGAAAATTATATTGCATAGGAAATACAGACTCAAGTAGGCAAACAGATCTTCAGTCTTGAACGAAGTGAATATCCAATCTTGCTTATGTCCAAGGAGCTGAGATGTCCCAACAAGCTTTGTATATCCAGACAGAGTTTTGATCAATTATTAAAATCAGGTTGACCATATGACCAATGGGCCAACAATCTCCCCCATTTTGATAATTGACAAACTATGAATGATATAACATGAAGCTAGTTCAAGCGTGTGCAAAAAATATCAAAAAGTAGAAATTGTTCATAACCTGTATAACTCAAAAAAAATGTTAGATCATTTTTAATTTTCTTCCCCTTTGTCACTTAGCAAAATAATTGCACAAAGAAAGACTCCCCCGCATTAAATGCAGAAGACTCCCCCGCAATGAATGCATAAGTAACAAATAGCGAGAAAATAAAAGAAATGGTATAAGAATTTAGAGATTATTATCACAGGCATGTAAAGTTGCTACAAATTATCATCACAGGCATGTATTTGCATCAAAACATAAAAGAAATCTCAGGCATGCTATTTCACAGGCAGTTTGTAATGAAGAAGCAGTAAAAAGAGATAGTGCTAAACAAAATGCTGAAATAAACTGAGATGTCATAAATGAAACATCAAAAACATGTCCATGAAGATAAAAGAAATACTGATAGCAAACTACAAAGTACTAATCAAAAAGATAAAAACTTAGAATGTCGGAGCATTTCCAAGTATACAGTAGAATGTCACTAGTAATCAGATCAGATCTCATCATCACTATCCTCATCAAAATCATCAGCAGCACGGCCAGCATGACCGGAAGTACCAGCACCAGTAGGATGAGTAGGGGCGCCAGCATAGAACTCGCCAACATAATCTCGAGGAGCACGATACCAATCATAGGCGTTACCGAGCTGGAAGTAGGCATGGACAGCCTCATCCTCACAGCGGTAACCCGAAAAAGCTGGATCTCGAGGGATGGAAGCGGCAGAGTGACCAGTCTGTGCGAAACGCAGATCGGCCAAGGAGTTTGCCATCGCCTGGTAACGGGTGACATCGCGGAACTCTCGCTCGCAAGCCATGTCCGTCATCGAGACGTGCAAAGCAGATAGGTGCTGATGTATGCCCTCAAAAGTCATGGCATACGGCTGATGTGGTGGAGATGGTGCAGTAGGAGGAGCAGGAGGTGGAGCTGAAGCAGTCCGGCTGCGACGAGAAAGCTGGAGTAACTTGGGCTCAGAGTCCTGAGTACAAGTCGATAGATCGATGTCGAAGCACTGAAAGATACGAGGGAGAATCATCGCGTAAGAGAGATTTCGATCTCTTGCACGACAACGTCCCATCATCTGAATAATAGTCTTGGGGACGGAAAAAGGAATCCCCTTGATAAGATGATACATAGCGGACAGCTCAAGCGAAGTCACATCATCCTTGGAAGTGGATTTGGGAAGTAGAGTAGAGTAGATGATGCGATGCAATTCGTAGTTGAACAAGTTAAGGTTGTTAGCCTTAAACTTTCCAGAACGTACTCTGTCAGGTACACAAAGTTCCGTTTTGAAACTCGTGAGTGTAGTGCCTTCGGGGAACTCGAATTCCGTGATATCAACTAGCGGTTCACCTTCATTGGGAATCCCAAGAATCTCCGCTAGGAGGACATCATTGAACTCAATATCTATGCCTCCAACACGTGTGCTCACGTCAAAAGTGTTAACTACGAGATTGCAATAGAACAATCTAATGGCATTAGTAGCAATTGGGAAGCACAGTTTAACAAGCAAATGTAACCCTAATGCCTCAAATAAGTGACGATGGTCAGGAAATATCGCCCATTTAACCGGAGCGCCGCTGCATATGGATCGGGTGGAAAAGTCACCGTACCATAATAAAGCTTGATCGAGGGTTTGAAAGAAAAACCCATCGAAAGCACCGTCGCTCTTTTGGACTGGCGAAAACAAAGAATCCGTGTGAGGATTCGAAGAGGACCCTTCCTCACTAGGAGTAGTCTTCTTCCTCTTAGACGGATTAAATCTAGGTGCCATTGAAATAAATAAGCACAAATTTGAAAGTGGAGAAGGAGAGAGTTATACCTCACAAAGATTAGATATGTTGTAGAGAAGGATGATCTCCGTACGATTCCAAAGTTTGGAAGGATTTCACCAAGTAGATAGGGAGCAATAGGTTGGTGAATACCTAGGGTTTGGAGGGTTTTCGGGCGGCTGTAGCTGCTGTTTGGAAATATGGAAGCAATGGAAGAGAAGGAGCTCTCGGGTTCTGGATATATACGCAGATACCCTCAACCGAACTCGGGCCGAATTCGGTCAGAGTTCTGGCCGAATTCGCCTAGGGTTCTTTCAAGTTGATTTTGCTACTTCTTTTTCATTGACTCGTTTCAAATATTTAATTCAAAGATTAGTTATTTTAGCTTTTAAATAACATAATTAATAATATTTTATGAGTTAAATATCTTTACACAGCAGCTGTCTCAGATTAGCTGTAGGAGTACTGTCCCAGCTGGCGGAGGTTCACCGGGGAACTCTTAAATACCGCTTCGCTTCAACCGTAGTTGTGGTGACAGACAGACTCTTTATTAGCTTGTCTCTAACACAGTTTTTGCATAATGATATAAAAATATAAAATAAAATCAATTAATATTATTGACGTCCAAAATTCCTAATTCTCGACGTAAATAATTGAAGCGATCTTCCGCTAGAGGTTTAGTGAAGATGTCAGCTAATTGATTATCAGTATCTATGTATACAAGGTTTATATCTCCATTTTGATGATGATCTCAAAGAAAATGATGCCGAATCTCGATATGTTTAGTACGAGAGTGACATACAGGATTCTTAGTCAAATTAATGGTGCTAGTGTTATCACAGAAAATGGGAATATGTGTGTAAAATAAATCAAAGTCTTCTAAGGTTTGTTTCATCCACAAAATCTGAGCACAACAACGTCCTGCGGCGATGTACTCAGCCTTTGTTGTTGATAAGACTACAGAATTTTGCTTTTTACTAAACCAAGAGACTAGAGCCTTGCCTAAGAAATGACATGTACCGCTAGTACTTTTTCTATCAACCTTGCATCCAGCAAAATCTGCATCCGAATAATCAATAAGGTCAAAGAATTTGGATTTGGGATACCACAAGCCGACAGAAGAAGTGCCTTTAAGGTATCGGAAGATACGCTTAACTGCGGACAGATGTGATTCCTTTGGGTTAGCTTGAAAACGTGCACACAAGCAAACACTAAACATTATATCTGGACGACTAGCAGTTAAGTAAAGTAAACTACCAATCATACCTCGATACTTACGTGTATCGACTGGCTTGCCTTGTTCGTCAGAATCAAGCTTTGTTGAAGTTGCCATCGGAGTGCCAATAGGTTTGACATTGTCCAGATCAAACTTCTTTAGCAAATCTTTTGTGTACTTGGCTTGATTAATGAACGTCCCATTGTTGGTTTGTTTGATTTACAATCCGAGAAAGAATTTCAGCTCTCCCATCATGCTCATCTCAAACTCATTCTGCATACACTTAGAGAATTCTTGACAAAGAGATTCATCAGTGGATCCAAATATGATATCATCAACATAAATTTGAATTAAAAGCAGCTTGCCATTAAAAGATTTAATAAAAAGTGTAGTGTCAACCTTTCCTTTTGTAAAACCGTTGTCAAGTAGAAAAGAGCTTAGACGATCATACCAAGCATGAGGGGCTTGTTTCAAACCGTATAAGGCTTTCTTCAACTTGAAAACATGGTCAGGATTTTTGAAATCCGTGAAACCCGGAGGTTGTGCTACAAAAACTTCTTCTTTTATAAATCCATTTAAAAAAGCACTTTTTACATCCATTTGAAAAAGTTTGAAATCATGAAAACATGCAAATGCACATAACATACGAATGGATTCTAATCTCGCAACTGGGGCATAAGTCTCATCGTAGTCGATACCCTCTTCTTGATTGTATCCTTGAGCTACGAGTCGAGCCTTGTTACGAGTTACTAAACCATCCTTATTCAGTTTGTTTCGGAATACCCAACGGGTGCCAATGACCGGATGATCAATAGGCTTGGGAACAAGTTCCCAAACTTGATTCCGTTCGAATTGGTTCAATTCCTCTTGCATGGCATCTATCCAGAAACTATCACTACATGCTTTATCAATAGATTTAGGTTCTAGCTGTGAAATAAATGCAACACTAGAAATAATATCTCTACTGGATGATCGAGTGCTTACTCCTTTGGTAATGTCACCAATTACCAAATCTTGTGGATGATCAGCTGTGAATTTTAACCTTTTCGGTAGACTCTGTAGGTAGCTGGTTCCTGGATCTCCTCTAGGGGGTTCAGCTAGTGCAGAGCATGGTTCAGGTTCAGCTGATGTTGAGCTTGATGTAGGCAGATCTTCATCACTGTCATCGAGTGTCATTTGGTTCATTTCATCAAAAGTGACGTTGATTGACTCTTCGATGATCATGGTACGTTTGTTGAAGACTCTGTATCCTTTGCTCTTGGCCGCATAACCTAAAAATATACCTTCATCGGCCTTTTCGTCAAACTTTTCCAAATTGTCTTTAGTATTAAGAATAAAGCACTTACAGCCAAATATCTTAAAATATAAAACTGAAGGAATTCTATCAAACCATAACTCAAAAGGAGTCTTCTTCGATTTGGGTCGAATTAGAACTCTATTGAGCACAAAGCAAGCTGTATTGACAGCTTCAGCCCAGAAGTATTTGGGTAGGCTAAATTGATTTAACATTACTCTGGCCATTTCGGTTAGAGTTCTGTTCTTACGTTCTACAACTCCATTTTGTTGTGGAGTTCTAGGGCAGGAGAACTCATGTATAAAACCGTGTGTGTCACAAAATTGCTCAAAATCAGCATTCTCGAATTCGCCTCCATGATCGCTTCTAATACGAGTGATCATGTAACCTTTTTCATTCTGTACTTTCTTGCAAAAGGCGACAAATTCGGATAATGCGTCATTCTTGCGTGTCAAGAAATATACCCACGTGTATCTGGAAAAATCATCTACAATTACAAATGCATATAATTTACCTCCGAGGCTAGCAACTCTGCTAGGACCGAATAAATCCATGTGTAGCAATTGTAGGGGTCTAGTAGTACATACTGCGTTTACAGACTTGAATGTGGATCTGGTAGCCTTGTTCTTTTCGCATTGGCTGCATACCGAATCCTTCTTGAATGTTATGTCCGGTAAACCGCGTACTAACTTCTTTGTGGATAATCTTGAAATTGTATCCATGTTTGCATGACCGAGTCTCATATGCCATAAATGACTCTCATCACTTTTGGCCATTAAGCATCTACCTGAAATGTTAGCTTCTTCCAATAGATAGAAAACATATATATTGTCTTCCCTGATTCCTTCAAAGATAGTACTACCAGTTGAGCTATCAACTATAGTACATTTGTCTTTGCCAAAGTTGATACCATAACCATGATCAGCTAGATGACTTATGCTGAGCAGATTATGTTTCAACTCGGTAACCAGACAGACATCTTTAATCACGGGATAGGGAGATTTACCAACATCACCGATACCAATAATATACCCTTTTAAATTATTGCCGAAGGAAACATAGCCTTCCTTCTTCTTCTTCGACAGTGTTGCAAATAGGGTAGCGTCACCGGTCATATGCCGTGAGCAACCGCTGTCGAGGATCCATTTGCTTCTAGCATGTGAAGGGTGTTCCACCTACAAAACAGTTTGCAGATAAAACTCTTGGTACCCATTTCTTGTAGGGTCCTGAATTGTTAGCTTTAGGTATCCAAGCATAAACATTTAAATCAACTAGCTTTCTTATTCTACATGCAGATGAAATATGACCAATGAGGCCACAATAATGACATTGTGCATGTTGAGTGTTGAAAGCAGAGTGATGTGCATGGTTGGTAGGTTTAGGTTTTCTAGTATAGAAGAATGCATACCTATGATCATGTTTGGGCTTAACCTTTTGGGGTAAAGGTTTTATATGGTTTGGTCTGACAGTGTTTGGCTTGGGAATGTTCCGAATTTTCGGTAAGTGACACGTGTTAGGATAGGAAGCAGCAGGCTCAGGCTGTTTTCCTAACCTAATTTCCAACCTTTTGGAAGTGTCATATAACTTAGTATAATCAGAGGTGAGTGATTCCATTCTGATTTGTGCAGATTGAAGACTTTTCTTTTCTTTTGAAAGATCTTCTCTCAATTGGTCTATAGTCTTATCTTTCTCTTCGGATGACTGTTTAGTCTCGTGTAATAAGAGCTTTATAGAGGAAAGCTCACCAGACTCACTAACACTAGTTCTAACCTCAGCTAGTAGGTCGGTAAGTCTTCCTATTTCTCCTTTGTACTCTTTGAGTACCTTCTTAGCGGTCTGATATTTACTACACAGTTTCCTGTAGTCAAGCATCAGGTCACTGAAGGCATCTCCTAATTGTTCAAAGGTAAAGTCATCATATGTTTCTACAGGTTCAGTAGGTACCTGATCGATTGCCATGAAGCAGATGTTTGCAGCGTCCTCTGAATGTTCATCTTCTGAGTCGCTAGCTTCGCTCTCATGCCATATGCTGGTGTTGGCATATTTTCGGGATGTTGATCTCTTCAGGTTACCTTTTTCATACCTGTTGTTCTTGCTCGATGATGAGTTGATGGGACAGTCCTTCTTCATATGTCCCTTCTTCTTGCAGCCATAGCAGACAGCATCTTCTTGGTACCAGTTGTTGCTGTTGTTCTCTTTGACTCTCTTCTCATGTCTCATGAATCTTTTGAACTTCCTTGCTAGGAGAGCTTGATCTTCAGCGTCAGATCCACTGCTGTCTGAGTCATCTTCAGCAGCTTTTCTGTGCTGAGCCTTGAGGGCGATAGTCTTCTCCTTTGGTACAGGCTCTTCAAAATCTTGTAGATCCAGTTCATGAGTGAGTAGCTTACCCATGAGTACTTCAAGTGACATTGTGGTGAGGTCGTTTCCTTCAATGATAGCTGTAGCCTTCGGAATCCAGTTCTTGGTGAGAGCTCGCAGGAGTTTGCGAATCTTTTCGTGGTTATTGTATTCTTTGCCTAAGGAGGACAAAGGGTTTACAATATCCAAGAACCTCTCGAACATTTGTGTGACTGTTTCATTTGGCTTCATTTTGAACGCCTCGTACTCTTGAGTAAGTCTGCTGACTTTTGACTCCTTGACTTGAGTCGTGCCTTCATGTGTAACTTCGAGAAGCTTCCATACACCATTTGCCGTTGTGCATGTAGATACCCTGTTAAATTCTGTTCTGTCTAAGGCACAAAAAAGAGCATTAATGGCACGTGCGTCAAGACTGGCCTTTTTTTTTTCTTCCTCTGTATAACTGTTTTGGGGTTTTTCAACTAAAACACCCTCGACATTTATACGAGGTGGCTTCTGATAGCCATCAAGAACAATAGCCCATAAGTCAAAATCAAGAGACTTTAAGAAGAAACTCATCCGTGTTTTCCAATAAGTGTAGTTAGTACCATCAAACAGAGGAGGTCTGTTTGTGGCCTGACCTTCACTTGTGAATTTCATAGTAGCCATGTGATGTGCTGTGATCTAATAAATAATGAATAAATAATAGCACTTTTACCTTGCTTTACCTGTAACACCCGCTCTGATACCAATTGTAGGAACGATATAGTAAAGCGTAATACTCTAGAGGGGGGGTGAATAGAGTTGGCAGCGGAATAATGCTAATTAAAAAGTTAGCAACACAATCACAGTATATAATCACAGATGAAAATAAAGTAAAGGCAGAGTTCAGAAAGCAAACGCAAAGACAGCGATGTATACTGGTATCCCTCTGTTGAGGACTAATCCAGTCGGTAGAACTCTTGCTACCAGTTTGAATCCACTATAGGAAAAAACAGCAAGTTTTCTTACGAAGTCCTTGCAACTTCTACAACGCGAGCTTTGATACGAAGAACTCGTCCAACTTCAAATGTGAAGAGGTATTCTTCAATCAAGCCTTCTGATTACAATCTCTCAGAAACTTCTAGACCGTACCGCACTGGCAAATCGACTAGAGGATTGTAACTGGCTTGGGATCTGAAAATGAAAGCTCTAGAAAACTCTTTGGAAGGCAGAAAGCTTTTTAGATAGGGAGAAGATTGAAAGTGAATGAGTGAATTGAAATGATCGAAATACTTCTCTATTTATAGGATTTCCAAAGGGAGAACTCTGTCAGAATTCGGGCAGAATTCGGGCAGAACTCGATGAGCAAATCTCGGTCAAATCCGCAACTGCAGGAGGACCAAGTTCCAGAGAATTCAAAATCAAAACGGCCACCAACCGAACTCTGGCCGAACTCTGGCCGAACTCTGGCCGAGTTCTGTCAGGGTTAGGTTAGGGTTTTTAAAGTAGGTTTTGGTGATTTTTGAAAACCTTTTTGAAAACCTTTTTGTAAACAATTTGATAGGTCATTTTAAAAAATATTTTGAACTGTTTTGGGAATAGCCTATTTGCCAGTACGACTCGGTGTACAACGTATTCCTAGACTCAAATAAAATGAAAATTACATTGCATAGGAAATACAGACTCAAGTAGGCAAACAGATCTTCAGTCTTGAACGAAGTGAATATCCAATCTTGCTTATGTCCAAGGAGCTGAGATGTCCCAACAAGCTTTGTATATCCAGACAGAGTTTTGATCAATTATTAAAATCAGGTTGACCATATGACCAATGGGCCAACAGCCACAATCTTCTGAGGATCCACTTCTACTCCTCCTCTGGTGATGATATGACCCAAGTACGAAATACGATCGAGCCAGAACTCGTATTTACTGAACTTGGCATATAACTGGTGCTCTCTGAGAATCTGAAGAACCACACGGAGATGCTGCTCATGCTCCGCCTCACTCTTGCTGTAGACCAGGATGTCATCCAAGAACACAATCACAAACTGATCCAAGTAAGGCATGAAGATGCGATTCATGAGGTCCATGAATACTGCCGACGCATTGGTTGCTCCAAAAGGCATAACAAGGAACTCTCAATGCCCATATCTCGATCTAAAAGCTGTCTTCGGGATGTCCTGCTCTCTGACTCTGATCTGATGATAACCTGAGCGTAAATCAATTTTCGAGAATACTGAAGCCCCCTTGAGTTGATCAAACAAGTCATCTATCCTCGGAAGAGGATATCTGTTCTTGATTGTCACTGAGTTCAAGGTACGATAATCAACACATAACCTGGACGTACCATCCTTCTTTTTCACAAGAAGCATCGGGGCTCCCCAAGGCGATCCACTAGCACGAATGAATCCTTTGGTTCTGAGTTCTTCAATCATCTTGTACAATATCTC
This sequence comes from Iris pallida, assembly GCA_029216955.1. Classification (NCBI taxonomy): domain Eukaryota; kingdom Viridiplantae; phylum Streptophyta; class Magnoliopsida; order Asparagales; family Iridaceae; genus Iris; species Iris pallida. The sequence continues at coordinate 4,103,057 of JANAVB010001800.1, forward strand.
CAACTATGACTGCGCCATCCTGTAGACTCTCTCTGACACTGGGGCTGTCCCGGGAATCAAGTCTATAGTGAACTCGATCTCCCGCTCCGGAGGAATACCTGAAAGTTCTTCTGGGAAAACATTTGGAAACTCCTCGACTATCCTGGGCACAGAAAGTCCATGCGGCTCAGGGGGATGAATTCATGCGGCTCAGGAGAATGGATTCAGGCGGCTGAAGGGTATCAGTCGTATGCGGCCAGTGGTAGGGAAGGAGCATATACGGCTTAGCCAGAGCACCCTATGCGGCTGGGAAGATATGAGTCCATGCGGCTGGCGGAAAACCAAGCCTATGCGGCTGGCGGGGGAAATGGATCTTATGCGGCCGAGAAGACACGGGTCCATGCGGCTCAGAAGGAAGGACACATGCGGCTGAGCAGGGGGTGTTTATGCGGCTCAGATTCAGTTAGGAGAGAAGTCCATGCGGCTAGATCTGGGTTCTCATGCGGCTCGAAGATCAGGGTCTATGCGGTCCGCAAGTACTAGAGTTCATGCGGCTCAAGGAGATGGACGCATATGCGGCCGATGGGGAATGAGCCCATGCGGCTCAGGAAGTGAGATCCAGCCTATGCGGCTGAGAGTCCCATGCGGCCGAATTACTTGCCGCATGAGTTACCATGCGGCCAAGTCAAGCCCATGCGGCCAGGACTGTCGTATGAAGGCTCATGCGGCTCGGAATCACTTGCCGCATGAATATTCATGCGGTCAAGTCTAGCACTGTTCTTCTTCTCCAAGCTTACGAGAAGAAGAGCACCAAAAATCCATGCTTCCAAGCTCCATGAAACCTTCATCCGGAGTCCAAATCCGAACTTCCATAGGTCAAAATGGGTAGAACGAAATTCTCTACCACATGGAACCATCAAAACTCGAAAATAACAAGATTAAGTAGATCAAAATCCAAGAAATTTGAAAATAAAGTAAACTTAGATCTAGAAGAATCTAGCCATGAAAAGTAAAAATGCCAAGTTCTAAAGTAAGTTAAAATGCTGTAAGGAAGAGAATGAAGCAATAAAATTAGAGTTCCTCCATGAAGCAAGTTGCACTTGCCTAGACCTCTCTCTCCCTCTCTCTGGTAGGTAAAGAAGTAATGGTGGAGAAGATGATAAATGAAGAGAGAGAAAGGAGAAGGGTTAATAAATGGTAGTGGTGGTGGTAGGTAGGGGGTTCACCCCTTGGTTCATGATGAACCAAGAGCAATCGCAAACCGAACCAAGCCAACCCAAACCAAGAATAAACCAAGCCCACGGTGGAAATTAAGCAAGGAAATAATACAATACAAGAATAAATACGTACACGTATTCCAGAAATATGTAATACGAACCACAGGCATTACAACTCTACCCACCTTAAAAGAATTCTGTCCTCGGAATTTAATCAAGAGGCTAGAGGAGCAATGACAAGCTACATTAATCACATGCAAGCTATAACTAGGCAGACAATCACTCATTCAAGCAAGAAATCAAAGGCATGAGGCATAAGAAAGACATTATACCTCACGAGTCAAATAAGTCGGGATATCGCGATCGGATATCATTCTCACGCTCCCACGTTGACTCCCCCAAAGAGTGATGACCCCAAGCAACTCGGACTAACTTGATAGTCTTGTTCTTGAGGATCTTCTCTCTCCGGTCCAATATAGACACGGGCCTTTCCTCATACGAAGGTTGGTACCAACAACCAATTCCGAATGATCCAGGATGTGGTACGGGTCCGGGATATACCGTCGTAATTGGGATACATGGAACACGTCATGCACCTCGCTTAGCGACGGCGAAAGAGCGAGACGATAGGATACATCTCCTACTCGCTCCAGAATGTCAAACGGTACTATATACCTAGGACTAAGCTTTCCCCGTACGCCGAATCGAATAACGCCACGGTTTGGCAAAATCTTCAGGAATATATGATCGTCGACCGAAAACTCGAGAGGGCGCCGATGAGAATCGGCCCAATAGCGCTGGCGATCTTGGGCAACTCGAAGATAATCTCTGACTCGCCTGACCACTTCAACTGTCTGGACAATCATTTCTGGACCGAGCATCTGTCTCTCTCTAACATCATCCCAGGCTAGCGAGGATCTGCACTTCCTACCATACAGTGCCTTGAACGGTGCCATCTGGATACTGGCCTGGAAACTATTGCTATACGAGAATTCTACCAAGTGTAGGTGATCTTCCCATGAACCACCGAAATCGAGTGTACAGGACCGTAACATGTCTTCAAGAGTCTGGATTGTACGCTCTGACTGGCCATCTGTCTGTAGATGATATGCTGAACTGAATTGGAGATGATTCCCCAAACTCTTTTGCAAGCTACGCCAAAAGTGCGATGTAAATCTTGAATCTCGATCCGAGGTGATACTGACTGGAACACCATGCAACCTGACAATCTGCCTGAGGTACATATCTGCTAACTGAGCTGTTGACTGGCCAACTCTGAATAGAAAAAAGTGAGCCACCTTTGTGAGCCGATCAACTATAACCCAGATAGCATCTCTACCAGCTCGGGATCTAGGCAATCCGGTCACAAAATCCATGGTTACATGCTCCCACTTCTATTCTGGAATCGGTAAGGACTGAAGAAGTCCAGCCGGTCTCTGATGTTCGGCTTTAACTTGTTGTCAAACCAAATACCGAGAGACAAACCGAGCTATCTCCCACTTCATGCCATTCCACCAGAAATGCTGCCGGATATCATGGTACATCTTCGTACTGCCGGGATGGATGGAATACTGCGAGCTGTGAGCCTCTGCCAGGATTTCCTGTCTGATATCTCTGCTAGGTACACAAAGACGCTTGCCATGCCTAAGTGTACCATCCTCATGAATGCATAACTCTGGTCTTCGTCCTATCTCACACTCTGTTCTGAGTCGCTGAAGCTTGGAATCTGCTGACTGCGCCATCCGAATCCTCTCGACTATAGTGGACTGAACTTGCATGCTGGCCATTAATGCTATACTGAAAGGGAGAACAACTTTAATACCCATCTTCTGAAGATCTGCTAACAGCTTCGGTTGCGCTGTTAGAAAATAAACTCCCGCTCTCCTGCTCAATGCATCCGCAATAACATTGACCTTCCCAGGATGATACTGCAGGTTGACATCATAATCCATAAGAAGCTCCAGCCACCTCCTCTGACGCATGTTAAGATCCTTCTGGGTGAAAACATACTTCAGGCTCTTGTGGTCGGTGAAAATCTCTACCCTGTCTCCATACAAGTAGTACCTCCAAACTTAAGTGCAAACACCACTGCTTCCAGCTCCAAGTCATGGGTTGGGTAATTCCTCTCATGATCACGAAGTTGTCGTGATGCATAAGCTATTACCTTTCCATGTTGTATCAGAACACATCCTAATCCTCTGTCTGAAGCATCACAATACACTGAGAATCCTCCACTCCCATCTGGAAGTGTGAGAATAGGAGCTGTTATCAATCTTCGCTTCAACTTCTCAAAAGAATCCTGGCACTCTGCTGTCCAAGTAAAATGCGCATCCTTGCGGGTCAACTGCGTCAATGGCGCTGAAATTCGAGCAAAATCCGAAACAAACCGCCGGTAGTAGCCGGCCAATTCAAGAAAACTACGAACCTCTGCAACTGTGCTGGGTACTGGCCATGACTCAATAGCCACAATCTTCTGAGGATCCACTTTTACTCCTCCTCTGGTGATGATATGACCCAAGTACGAAATGCGATCGAGCCAGAACTCGTATTTACTGAACTTGGCATATAACTGGTGCTCTTTGAGAATCTGAAGAACCACACGGAGATGTTGCTCATGTTCCGCCTCACTCTTGCTGTAGACCAGGATGTCATCCAAGAACACAATCACAAACTGATCCAAGTAAGGCATGAAGATGCGATTCATGAGGTCCATGAATACCGCCGGCGTATTGGTTGCTCCAAAAGGCATAACAAGGAACTCCCAATGCCTATATCTCGATCTAAAAGCTGTCTTCGGGATGTCCTGCTCTCTGACTCTGATCTGATGATAACCTGAGCGCAAATCAATTTTCGAGAATACTGAAGCCCCCTTGAGTTGATCAAACAAGTCATCTATCCTCGGAAGAGGATATCTGTTCTTGATTGTCACTGAGTTCAAGGTACGATAATCAACACATAACCTGGACGTACCATCCTTCTTTTTCACAAGAAGCATCGGGCTCCCCAAGGCGATCCACTAGCATGAATGAATCCCTTGGTTCTGAGTTCTTCAATCATCTTGTACAATATCTCCAACTCTGACTGCGCCATCCTGTAGACTCTCTCTGACACTGGGGCTGTCCCGGGAATCAAGTCTATAGTGAACTCGATCTCCCGCTCCGGAGGAATACCTGAAAGTTCTTCTGGGAAAACATTTGGAAACTCTTCGACTATCCTGGGCAACTGAACTGCTGCTACTGCCATCCACAATATCGGAGGAGAAGGCTCAACTGCGCCTCGAGAAAAGGAAAACTCTAGCTCACCTGGAATGCTAAAAACAACCCTGCCAATGTGGCAGTCTATCCTAGCATACTGGTTCCTCAACCAATCCATCCCTAGGACCACATCATAATCGGCCATCGGGAACTCTATTAATCTAGCGGAGAATTCTCTACCGCTAACTACGATCTGACACGAAGAAAATACTCTATCTACTCCCACACGTCCGTTACCAGTAAGTATATTAAGCCTTACTGATAATGACTCGGGCTCCAATCCGACCCGTGTCGCGAATCGTGCAGACATAAATGAATGCGATGCACCAGAATCAAATAAAGCTGAAGCTGGAAATGAGTTGACGAGAATAGTACCTGCCACCACCTCTCCTGGTGCCAGTCCTTCCTCTGCGGTCATCGCCATAGCCTGACCATACCCTCGGGGTGTTGGTCCCCTCTGCTGGAATCCTCGCTGCCTATTCTGACTCTGGACTTGGGCTTGTGCATACTGCTGGGGGTTCTGCTGCTAGAATACTTGAGACTGAGGCGGCAAGGGCCTCGGCAATAGATACTACTGCTGCTGCTGGACCGGTAGTGGTTCTCTCACCGAAGAGCTAGAAAGGTTAGACGATGATGAGCCACCCCTATTCGGACAGGATCCAACCCTATGGTTTGGTGCTCCACAAGCCAGATACAATCCCTGTGCCCTGCGACATTCTGCCACTACATGGCCTGGCTTTCCACAATGAGAACAATCCACTGCGAAAGATTGCTTCTGCTTCTGCTGCTGCTGCTGAGGGTACGTCGGGGTTGAATGCTGGACCGATGTTACTGAGGTCGCTCGCCTCGGAGCTCCAATAGTCAAGGCCCTGGCTGCCGGGGCTGGTGCTGAAGACTGATTCATCTGGCCGTGAGATCGCTTCCGACCTCCGGCCCTATCCACGATCCTCTGGAAGGTATACTCATGCCTTCGGGCTGCTCTCAAGACTGCATCAAAAGTCTGATGCTCAAACTGCTCGACTGCCAACAAGATCTCCAGGTGAAGTCCCTGCTGGAACCACTGGGCTCGATCATATTCGGTTGCCACCAAGGTGGAAGCAAACCGACTGAGTCTGGAAAACTCGACCGTATATCCGTCGACCGTCCTGCCTCCTTGCTTCAGATTAGTGAACCGGGTCTGTAGATCATATCGAGCTACAACATCAAAATACTTGGTCTGGAATCTCTCCCTGAATACTGTCCAAGCAATGGGTGTTACTAATCCAACAGCCTGCGCTGCCCACCAGCTGCGGACAAGATCTAACAACTGCAGGCGCACCACGGCTACCTTCTCGTTTTCTGGAGTCCTGGCTGCTTCGAGAATCACCTCTATGTCCTGAAGCCAAGCATCTGCGGCGATCACATCTTTACTACCGTCGAAGAATGGAGGGTTCAAGCGCTTGAAGCTGTTGGCCGCGTTGTTACCCTGATGACCTCCTCTGGTCAAAGCATCCGTCACTGCCTGGTGCAAGGCATCTCCACGACGATCTTGAGAAGCTATCAAGGTCCTGACGAGACCTACCAAAGTGCCATCATCAGGCTCGGCATGCTGAACTGGCTGGACTGGTGGTTCTTCTCCAATAGGCTCGACTTTGGAGGCTACTCCGGAGTGTTGGGCTTGATCTCCCGGTTGCTGCTGGTCCGCGGGAGGTGCTCCGCCTTGCTGATCGGTAGGACCACGAACAATGCCGCTGAAGAAGACAACATATGGATCAATAAGAAAGGACCAGGACAGATCAATGATACAAGCATATGATCAGGACAAGAATCCAAGGATTCAGAAGATACGAGCAGAGATCAAGGACGAATACTGATTGAGACATCTATTCGGTAAACCCTCACCTATCTTAATTTACAAGACCTGCATGGGCCACCATTTAAACCATGTCATGCCCCAGAACCAGAATACTGGAGAGCGGGGGCAGACATAGCCAGCTACGTATATGAAATGGAATCCATCTCGCTATACGGTCATGGCTGTCTAGATACATGAGGGTTTATCTACAAGCCAACAGTCTCTTAAGGTCATGAACAAGCCTAGTGTCTCAATCACAAGCAAGTAAGTAAAAGGTTACAAGAAGTATGATTATTAAATATACAATAGTAAGGCGTCCCAAATATTACATATTCAGCTGATCATGAAGCTATTCGTTACAAAATGTTAGGACTAGCAAAAGTTTAGTCATACATGATCAACCCTAGGATCTGTCAATCATGTTACAGCACGTAGGCAGACAGTAAGTAATACAATCGAGCTAAACAGGTGCTCGTCAGCTAAACGCCTTAAAAGAATATTTTTACAATAGAGTGGGAGAGCCAAAAATAACCCACTCTTTGCCCTGGTTACGCCTGGTGTTCACCATCGGGCTGGAAAAGCGGTGGATCCTCCGAAGCTGCTCCGAAATCTGGCCACACAAAACCAGCTGGGTCAGATCCCAGAAAGAGCAAGTGCCACAAGGAAGCTTCACTTAGGAACTAAAACCAGCAATCAGTACAAGATATAAATAAAAGTAAGAACTGGAAATAAAGAAAATACATCAGGATGATATACGACGAGATAACCATGGAACTATTCAGATAACCAGGTTACAACCCGTAAACCAAACAAGGACCGGGGTTGTAACCCTTCGTCTGAACAGAACTTGGAATTCTCACCATTTATCGGTAAAATAAATATAAGCATTCAGGTCATGCAGTAATCTGGAACAGGATCAGGGCAAGACTAGACTGGTTAGACTCCATCCAATCACTTCACGGCCAAGCAAGAATTACGGCTTGATACTTTAACTAACTAGGGTTGTCACAAGCCTAATTACTAACAAGATGCAGTGAGATTATTCTATAGCCACAAGTCCTGCAGACCATCCAGGTTACCCGGGTTGAAAGATTAAGGTTGAATTCAGGTGGGTACATCGTCCAGGAAACGAATGTACCCTTAGGTAGCTTGAATGGTGCAACACATGACAGTGTGCTGGAAATGTGCCCTACTCGACGGCAGACTACAGATCCCAAGGCGTGCCCAGGTAACGGGATTGCCTGTAGCTGGGAAATCTCGTCATGACTAATGTATTAATCTAGTTATTAGCCTTAGTCCATTTTAGTGGGTACTCCTGACCATGGTACTCAGGAGTCCCCTCCTAGACATGATACAAACAGGACTGGATTATTTGTACAAGCACAATCGCCCACGGTGTCCAGGGTTTATTATACAGGTTATGTCATGTCAGGTAGCCGTCGCAATAGCTTATCAGATATATCATGTCAGGTTTTTATGTCAAGTGTTCTTGTCAGGAGTGCGCCACGACGGGCCACTATCAGGTCATGTCATGTTTACTTGTCAAGAGTGCACCACTACGGGTCACTATCGTGTCATACTCAGGTATCATTTCCAAACATCTTAAACAAATCCATGATTATCAATAATAATATAACAAGACAAAGCACAGAAAGTCCATGCGGCTCTGGGGGATGAATTCATACGGCTCAGGAGAATGGATTCAGGCGGCTGAAAGGTATCAGTCGTATGCGGCCAGTGGTAGGGAAGGAGCATATACGGCTTAGCCAGAGCATCCTATGCGGCTGGGAAGATATAAGTCCATGCGGCTGGCGGAAAACCAAGCCTATGCGGTTGGCGGAGGAAATGGATCTTATACGGCCGAGAAGACACGGGTCCATGCGGCTCAGAAGAAAGGACACATGCGGCTGAGCAGGGGGTGTTTATGCGGCTCAAATTCAGTTAGGAGAGAAGTCCATGCGGCTAGATCTGGGTTCTCATGCGGCTCGAAGATCAGGGTCTATACGGTCCGCAAGTACTAGAGTTCATGCGGCTCAAGGAGATGGACGTATATGCGGCCGATGGGGAATGAGCCCATGCGGCTCAGGAAGTGAGATCTAGCCTATGCGGCTGAGAGTCCCATGCAGCCGAATTACTTGCCGCATGAGTTACCATACGGCCAAGTCAAGCCCATGCGGCCAGGACTGTCGTATGAAGGCTCATGCGGCTCGGAATCACTTGCCGCATGAATATTCATGCGGTCAAGTCTAGCACTATTCTTCTTCTCCAAGCTTCCGAGAAGAAGAGCACCAAAAATCCATGCTTCCAAGCTCCATGAAACCTTCATCCGGAGTCCAAATCCGAACTTCCATAGGTCAAAATGGGGTAGAACGAAATTCTCTACCACATGGAACCATCAAAACTCGGAAATAACAGGATTAAGTAGATCAAAACCCAAGAAATCCAAAAATAAAGTAAACTTAGATCTAGAAGAATCTAGCCATGAAAAGTAAAAATGCCAAGTTCTAAAGTAAGTTAAAATGCTGTAAGGAAGAGAATGAAGCAATAAAATTAGAGTTCCTCCATGAAACAAGTTGTACTTGCCTAGACCTCTCTCTTCCTCTCTCTGGTAGGTAAAGAAGTAATGGTAGAGAAGATGATAAATGAAGAGAGAAAAATAAGAAGGGTTAATAAAAGGTAGTGGTGGTGGTAGGTAGGGGGTTCACCCCTTGGTTCATGATGAACCAAGAGCAATCCCAAACCGAACCAAGCCAACCCAAACCAAGAATAAACCAAGCCCAGGGTGGAAATTAAGCAAGGAAATAATGCAATACAAGAATAAATATGTACACGTATTCCAGAAATACGTAATACGAACTACAGGCATTACAGAAAGTCAGCAAGGGCTTGACCTTTCACAAACTTTTGAGGAAAATAAACCATATCATATTGTGCTAATAATATGGCCCATATTGTAAGCCTGGAATTGAGTGTACTGGGCTTCTTCATCAGGACCCGGAGAGGGTTAACTCTAGAAATAACATGAATGTGTTGGCCCAATGATTACATCGTATTTTTGAATATGGCTAATCAGTTAAGTTTAAACATAATGATGTCACTAATATTCATATACTCATTACCATATTGCTACTTAAACTTAGCATTGTCCTAATTGTCCTATATTATATTGCTATGCTTGTATCGTACTGCAACATATTTTACTAGCCTAACATGTATTTGTAGACATACAGTAAGCATGATCAAACATGATCAAACCAGAACATAGGCAATGAAGAATTAATGATGGACCAAAGACAGCGTCATACAAAGAGATTTCTTCGAACCGCCTAGCGACCTATCCGGGGCCTCGCATCGGGGGTTCCGCTGCCCGGTCAGCGGACAGAGGTCGAGGGGGCAGCGCCCCCCGTCGGGGGTTCGGGAGCGAAGCTTCCGAAAGGTATTCAGATTTCCAGATCTGTTTATCTTTAGACGACCTCTGTCAAGGAAATAGACGTCTTCAGATCTATTCAAATATCAGAAGAAAGGCGTCATCAAAGGGCTCTTGGTTTTCCTTTTGTTCCAAGTCTGTAATCTTTATTTTATTGAGTCTAGAAGAATGTGTACGTTGAGTCGCACTGAGTCATCTCAACCCCTAGACATATCTCTCCAAGCTCTACCATACAAATAGACCAATTCCTGAACCAAGTCCAAGCTCTACAAAGCCCAAAAGTCCAAAGGCCATTCTGCCACCTAGGAGGCAGAGTTCGGGCCGAACTCTGCCCCTACACAGAGTTCGAGCTGAAATCTGTCCCTTAATTTTCAGGAACTGATTTTTAGGGTTACCAATTGCTAGCTGGTACAATGGCCATATTTTTGAATTTTGAGGACAGAATTCTGGCCGAATTCTGCCTCCCCATAGTAGTATAAATAGAGCTTGAATTCTTTCATTTCAAATCATCTCTTACCTTCAAACATTCAAGCTTTCTAAGATCTACTACTCCAAGCCTAATTCTTCTACATCTCCTAAGCCACAACTCTCCTTAGCCCAAGGTGCTCAGTACGATATCAGCTAGAAGTTGTGTGCAAGAGTGAAAGAAAAGTCACTTGGACAATTCCAAGTTTCGCCACCTGCAAATCTGTAAGAAGTTGGCGTGCTCTTCTGAGTAAAGGCACGTGGTTGTACACTATTTCACAAATAGTAGATTTCAATCCTGAGCTAGAGTTCTCAGGCCTGGACTAGTCCTCCACGAGAAAAACCAGGTTAAAACTGCTGTATTTGCGTATGCTCTACTGATCTTTATTTACTTTGCAGTATTTCTCTCTGATTTTTTTTACTATCTTAATAGTTGTTTTGTGGAGGTGATATAGAGTTAATTTTTATTTGATAATTATCGACACAAACTCTATTCACCCCCCTCTAGAGTTGCCTACATATTATTTCAATTGGTATCAGAGCAAGGTCTCTATTGTTAGGTTTAACATCCTTAGAGTAGATCCTTGTTTATTTGTGTATGGCATCGTATTCCTCCTCCTCCGATAAAGAGGGTTTTACTTCTAGTAGCATAGACAATCATGTTTCTTCTAAATGCAAGAAATGCTCTAAGTGGAAAGCCATGGCTAACCAATCCTTAAAGTTTGCTAAGGTTTTTCATTCTACAAATGAATAACTTTCAGAAAAGGTTATTCATTTAGAAGATTCTAATGATTTTTTGATAAATAAAAACAATAATTTATTATCTAGACTTGACTCACAAAACTCATCTTGTGTTTCTTTACAGTATTTGAATGATTCTTTAATTTTGAAAATCAAATCTCTTTCCTCATTAATAGAAGATCTTAAGAAGCAAGCACATAAGCTAAATCATTTGCATGATTCTTCTATTGACTCTTTAAAGAAACAAAATAATGATTTTATTTCTAGAATTGCTTTATTTGAAAAAGAGAATTATGCTTTAAATGCTAAATTTGATTCTCTTACTTGTTTGCATAATAATTTGCTATTAGAACATGATATTCTTAAGACCAAATCCATGCATGCTCACTCTAGAGATATTCATCATTCTAGTATGTCACATGTTCAGAATCATGCTCATTCCGATACATGTGCACACACTAGTATTAGGTGCTTCTATTGCTCTCGTATTGGACACATGAGTGTAACTTGTCCTATTCGTAGGAGTTTTTCTACCAATGCTAGAGTAAATAGTATATGGGTCCCTAAAGCTAACAAATGTGGATCCAAGTTTATTTGGATACCAAAGTCTTCGTCTAATATTGTTGGTGGAGCTACTTGTATCAAGACATAGCACCGAGGAAACGTGTTGGTGGTTGCAAAGCTCAAAGGTCATCTTCCAAGCAATTGTACCAACACAAGTGTGGCCACTAGAGCCACTTTGGTAACATGCTAAACGATTCTCTTTAAATGGCTTATATTTGTAGAATCTAGCATGTTTCTCTTGATGTCTTGCTACTAGCTCACATTGATATCCTTTAGTTGCTTATTAAATACATCAATGTGAGATATAATACTAGCATGCTTAGTTAATTTTCTTACTATTTCTTTTATCTAGCATGACTAATTACTTAGCTTAAATGATTAGTTCACACTATGTAGTTTATCACTCATTTTCTATTAGTGTGACACATTTATATATGCATACTTGTTATTCCTAATCTTTATTTATAAAGCATGCATATCCCTCTAGTCCATAGGACCTTGGTTTTGATTTGAGTTAATATAATTTTAACTCTCCGTCTTTAAAAGTTTTGAGACAGTTACTTCTTGCCGATTTATATTTAATATGTCATATTTATCTTAATCGGTATTTGTGAATATATGTGTTTAGCACAAGCTTCTTATCACTTGACAAGTATACACTTATACTTCCATTTTAACCTTGTGCTTATATAATATATTTATTATTGATTTTCATGGTTTTTTTTTACTAAACCTCTTATGAATCAATTAAGTCTCTGTCCAATAAAGTTTATTTATACATTTTATTTAATTTGTGATGGTTTTCAATATTTATTAATGATACATGAATATATTTATTTTTCTATGTAGTTCATGTATTTCTTATATTGATATCTATTTTTCTATAAATATCTTTTTGTGGGCATATGAGATGAGCTCAAGTTTCATATTATTTTGAAGAGTATTTATTCGTACTTGTGCTTACCTTATAATTTAGCTATTGATTCTTTTGACCAAATTTGTGTTATCTCTACTTGAATCAATTAGCTTATTCCTTAAAGTCTTCTTTTGATGATATCTTATTGGCTTTTATTTGTTGACTTTATGGATACATACCTTTTAATTAATTTTTGATCTTTTTATATATGCCTATTTGTGATATATATGAATATATTAATGATTCCCAACTTCTGTTATTTATTTGTTTTACTTCTTCAAATTAGGATGTTGAGAGAAAACGTTTATTAGTGTCTTGTTTATGACTTTTATGGAAGTTCTTTTAAGAATTACTTGGTTTTGTACTTTACCTTGTTGAAATCATCATACTTATTTTGAGTATGAATCTTCTATATATTTATTTTCATAAAGTGTATTATGAAAAAATTTATTTTGAAAATATTCTTAGCAAATTTTGATGGTCATTCTTTGATTATTATTTGGGTATTTACCTTTCTTATTCATAGGGATTTTTATATTTTGATGTTGTTTGATGAAACTGCATATATTCCATTAAATCTAATTTCTTAAAAGTAAAGAACATTTTGGGAACAAGCCGAAAGGGTCCTTCTGTCATACAGGTGTAAATAGCCTGAAGCGACACGGTGCACTAGTCTTCGAACTACCGCTAGCTGGGAACCGGCCCCTACAGCTAACCCAAAGTGATCAATACTTTATAGACTTAAGATTCATTAAGGTCTACTTGCAACCATTATCTAGTTCTGGATCCACCCCTATGTTCCAGAATACTTCATCATATCTAGCCCTATATTTTGAGCTATAAATATTTTATTATTATTGCCCAATGATGTTCTTGTAGCATATAAGAATACATGTAATTGATATATCGTACTTCCCATGTCCTTAGCTACTATGGTTTCAGCTTATGTGTCGAGATTTTCTATTTCTAGAGAATACATTTATTTCAAAATGGCTATAATATTTTGCATTCTCTAGATCAATCTATTATTTTATTTTCTTGGGTTAATCTCAATATTTGGCAAAAAGATTTGCTCTATTGTGTTTTCATGAACATCTCTTTTGTCCTTTACTTGATGAGAGTCTAATTCATTTACTTACTATCTTATACTCTTATCCTTGCTTAACAAAGAGTATATAAATCATTTTTATCATTCAAAATGTATTGTCCTTATTGTGAACTCTATGCTTAAGCATGTATCTTTAGTGTTAGTGACTTAAGATTTAATGAGCATATTTATCCTATTATTGGCCTACTTCATTAATCTTAATTAGTTATGTAGCTTGCTTATTTACGATGTATTGATTAAGCTACATAATTTTTGTTCACTTTCACTCATCTAGCTATCTTCTTGAATTTTAATCTATATGTGATATGCTAGTTTACAAAAACAAGATTTATGAATTTTCTTGATGAGATTTGTATTCTATTTTAGATACATATGTTTGGTCTCTAAAATTAGTTTGGCAATTTTTTTATTTAATCTTGTTCCCATTAAGGTTTGTGATTCATCGCTTTAACTTCCTTCCATACTAGTCATTGGAAAGCATCTCTTAAATTTCGCTCATCTTTTGAGTCATGATTTTATTATATTATCATTTCTTTGGAATAAATTTGCAATCATTTAAATAAGATTGACTCTTTTTTATATTTTTCATTGGTTTGTTTATATGGTTTTTAGATGGGATTTATGACGGATCATAATTATTTATTGGTTTACTTTATGAATGATCCTAATGATTGAGTAGTCCTATATTATCTAATTATGTGGTTATCAAGTTAATTTATTACCCTACTTTGACTACTCATGGATTATCACATATGCTCTTTGCTATTTGAACTTCATTGGTTTCTCATTTAGTATTAGCAAGGTTGGATTATTACCCGTTGATGGGTACATATGTGGTAAATCATACATAGTCCATGCAAAGCAATAAATTGGTTGATCATTTCTTAATTAGATAATCATGGACATGATATTTGAGTTTTATTTTTATTTTATTTTTGAGCTATATTTTGACTTTCATCATGATTGATTTAATTGACTTACTTCCTTTCATAATGACATTTTTCTCAAAAGGTAACATGCATTGATCTATCATATTTTAATATGATATTCTTCTATATAGGTTAGTGTATGTCGTCTTTTGATTACATGTGCTAAATTGAAATATTTTTTTGATTTCTCATCTTTAGTAACTATTAGTGGATATATCTTCTTGACTAAAGATGATATTTTTCGTTCTATGACATTTTTATAGCCTTATATCATTTTTTATGTCATAAGTTATCATTTTATAGAGATTTTTTATAGCATTGAGCAAGGAAAAGAAATTAATAGTTGATTTACCCCTAGATCTTGAAGTTATCATTTTTTTTTTTGCTGTAAGTGCTTTGGAACTAGATACGCATATTTTAAGGAGGAGCAAATAAATTGGTTCAATTCATTTATAACCTTTAATATATCGTATACGTAGTTCATCATTGACCCATTTTTTTATTATTAGGATACTGATATTTTGTGGAAGGTTTATGAGAGTATATGCAATTGTTTTCATCATATTATCTCTCTTTTATATGGGTCATCTCGTTAATATTTACTTTCGTATTTTATCTTGATGACTATTGTGCTTT
The DNA here is from genome assembly GCA_029216955.1 of Iris pallida. Lineage (NCBI taxonomy): Eukaryota > Viridiplantae > Streptophyta > Magnoliopsida > Asparagales > Iridaceae > Iris > Iris pallida. Next base: position 4,118,127 of record JANAVB010001800.1, read on the forward strand.
CTGTTTGCCATTGATTGTAAAAGTACAGAACAATTATCGGAGGACTGAACTTAGACTCACAATACAAACTCGCTTGTACAAAGAAAGCCTAGGGACGAAAACCTAGGTACAGCAATCTAAGTACAATTGTTTATTTTAGATTCTGGGAGGTGACGATAGAGGCTCGGGAAGGCGACGGCAGCCCTGCCTTACTCCTTGGACGATCGGTATGCAGCCTTGGCTCCTTGTGAAAAGATGGTTGGCGTTGACGAAGAAGTGCTCTTTTTTGCTCCTCTGTTGCTCTCCTGGCTTCTTTCTCTCTGTGTGTGTATTCTCTCTCTGACTCTGTATATTTTTATTCTTTTTGTTGCCGGTCCCTTTTTTTTGTAGAGAAATGATGCTGGCTATTTATAAGAGTGGGGTATGATCATTAGGGTTTGCTAATGATCATTTGTTCGGAATGTCGGCACTCCTTCAATCTATCTGAACCCTTGATCCTGATTACAATGAATCTAGGCCATTAATGCGGATAGCACCGAATCTTGTGAGTAATTAATGTTAACTGCTTTAAATCTTCATGACGGATTATACCAATGTCCGATTGCTCGCCACGTGTCCCATTGGCTTTATGATAAATGATATGCCTTGATCTCGGTAATTATGAGGATGACGTCAAATATATTTGTTGAGATTCGGTTAAATCTTTGATTGATCCGATGCCACGTGTTTTAATTGTGGGTCCTGCCAGAGCCGCATAGGATAGGCAACACTTGAACCGCAGGGAGATAATCTTCGTGAGCCGCATAGGACAATACTTTATTGAGCCGCAGGGGATGAACTCTCAATGAGCCGCATATGCATAGTCTCTGCGAGCCGCATAAGACAGCGTTGTGTTGAGCCGCAGGGACTGGGCTCTCGGTAGGCCGCATATGGCTGATTTCTGCTGGTCATATAGGGTGACTTCTCAGTGAACCGCATGAAGCTGTTCTCTATTGAAGCCGCATGAGACTTGCCACGTGGCAATCTGGGACTTCTGACGGATCGGGTCAGAGATTTTTTTCTTTTCCCGAAGAGTCTGTCATTATGACAGAGTCATCATTGCGTCTTTATGTCAGGGCTGTCATTTGTCAAAGCAGCCGTCGGGACATTAAATGCGGCCGAATGTAGAGAGGAACTGTTGAAGGCCACATGGCTTCTTTCTGGGCCGCATGGAACTATCCGAGCCGCATGAGACTCTTCGAGCTTTTGAGCCGCATGTTGTATCTGGGCCGCATGAAGCTCCCAGGAATTTTGAGCCGCATGAAGCTTCCTGGGTTCTGTACCGCATGAAGAATGTTTCATGACCGAGCCGTATGAAGGACGTCTCATGATCGAGCCGCACGAGGAATGTCCCATGACCGAGCCGCATGAGAGACGTCTCATAGCCGAGCCACATGAAGGACGTCTCATGACCGAGCCGCATGAGGAATGTCTCATGACCGAGCCGCATGAAGGACGTCTCATGACTCGCATGAGGAATGTCTCGATCAACCTGTGCACTCGCTTTGTGGGCCCGGGTATCCCGAGTATACGAGTGCGTAGGTATCATATTTGCTCCCCGATGTGGGCCTAGTGAAAACACTTGCCCTCGATCTTTGTTGGGGGACTCTTGAGAACCTCTCTGTCCGTTTGCTGCCGGGGGCTGGACACGGACAGTTCTGTACAACTTTCCATCAGAGGCCCGCTTAGCGGGACGCTCTTGATGGTCAGAGGTTGGGACAGCTGACTAAGCTCGATGAGCCCGCGCTGCCCTGGACTTCTTTGACTTAGCACCCAAAGGTGCGTAATAGGAAGAGTCCAAGTTTGGAGGGAGGGAAGAGAAGTCGGTGCCCTTTTCAAAGAAGGTAAGGGGGCTCTATTTATAGAATGGAGTGAGCCCTTTCTTCTTCTCCTTTCCGATGTGGGACTAAAAGAAATATTTTCCATGCTTCTACACTTTCTTTGATTTGGCTTTCTTTGTATGTTTAATTTGGCTTTCCTTGTTGAGGACTTATCTAAAATTTATGATTTTATCTATATTGGTAATAGTTTGAGGGGGAGCATTTACGTCGACTGAACTTCTCTTTTCTCAAACATTTTTCTCCTTTACCTTCATGTTTATCTAAAGGGTATTCATATAGCATGATAAGGTAATTGAGTTCAAATGCATGAATTTTGGATAAGCAAATAGATTTGCAAATAATGAGATCATTTTATATCAATTGCTCTATTTTACATTGATCATTCCTTTATTTTGTTTCACTATTTATCTGTGGACAATTGTGACTATCATAGTTTCATTGATCAATGTTTCAAGTTTATATATTTCAGTTGATATCAAGTTTGTCTATTTCAATATCTCAATTGGTATCTTTCTTCTTTGATATCTATTATTTACAATTATCTAATCTCCATGGTTTTTTATTGTAATTTTTTTCTTCCAAAACTAGAGTAATATTTCATATCATACTATGTTTTTGGATGTCTTTCTTGGATTTCATGTTGGTAAACTATCTATTGATTATTTTCAAATTCTTTTAGTTTTACCAACTATTTGTGTTTTGACAAGCTATTTTCTATTTGGCACACTACAATGGGTATGTAGTTTCTATACTTGTCTTGGCACACTTCTTCCGTTGTTCTTCATTTAGTATATCTTGATCATGATTGTCTATGCCTTCCTCCTTTACTTACGCTTGAGTTCGTTTTATCTCATATTACGGGGGAGCTTATTTTTTTTATCATGCCAAAGGGGGAGAAATAAGTTTAAGTTAGCACACAATATGTGTTTATTAGTGATACATGCATCTATCGTATCTGTCTTAAACTTAATCGATTTGCCATAATCAAAAAGGGAGAGATTGTTGGCCCAATGATTACATCGTATTTTCGAATATGGCTAATCAGTTAAGTTTAAACATAATGATGTCACTAATATTCATATACTCACTACCATGTTGCTACTTAAACTTAGCATTGTCCTAATTGTCCTATATTATATTGCTATGCTTGTATCGTACTGCAATATATTTTACTGGCCTAACATGTATTTATAGACATGCAGTAAGCATAATCAAACATGATCAAACCAGGACATAGGCAATGAAAAATTAATGATGGACCAAAGACGGCGTCATACAAAGAGATTTTTTCGAACCGTCTAGCGACCTATCCGGGGCCTCGCATCGGGGGTTCCGCTGCCCGGTCAGCGGACAGGGTCGAGGGGGCAGTGCCCCCCGTTGGAGATTCGGGAGCGAAGCTCCTGAAAGGTATTCAGATTTCCAGATCTGTTTATCTTTGGACGACTGCTGTCAAGGAAATAGACGTCTTCAGATCTATTCAAATATCAGAAGAAAGGCGTCATCAAAGGGCTCTTGGTTTTTCTTTTGTTCCAAGTCTGTAATCTTTATTTTATTGAGTCTAGGAGAATGTGTACGTTGAGTCGCACTGAGTCATCTCAACCCCTAGACATATCTCTCCAAGCTCTACCATACAAATAGACCAATTCCTGAACCAAGCCCAAGCTCCACAAAGCCCAAAAGCCCAAAGGCCATTCTGCCACCAAGAAGGCAGAGTTCGGGCCGAACTCTGCCTCCACAGAGAGTTCGGGCCGAACTCTGTCCCATAATTTTCAGGAACTGATTTTTAGGGCTACCAATTGCTAGCTGGTACAACGGCCATATTTTTGAATTTTGAGGACAGAATTCTGGCCGAATTCTGCCTCCCCAGAGTAGTATAAATAGAGCTTGAATTCTTTCATTTCAAATCATCTCTTACCTTCAAACATTCAAACTTTCTAAGCTCTACTACTCCAATCCTAATTCTTCCATATCTCCTAAGCCACAACTCTCCTTAGCCCAAGGTGCTCAGTGCGATATCAGCTAGAACTTGTGTGCAAGAGTGAAAGAAAAGTCACTTGGACAATTCCAATTTTTGCCACCTGCGAATCTGTAAGAAGTTGGCGTGCTCTTTTGAGTAAAGGCACGTGGTTGTACACTATTTCACAAATAGTAGATTTCAATCCTGAGCTAGAGTTCTCAGGCCTGGACTAGTCCTCCACGAGGGAAACCAGGTTAAAACTGCTGTGTTTGCGTATGCTCTACTGATCTTTATTTACTTCTGCATTTCTCTCTGATTTATTTACTATCTTAATAGTTGTTTTATGGAGGTGATATAGAGTTAATTTTTATTTGGTGACTATCGACACAAACTCTATTCACCCCCCTCTAGAGTTGCCTATACGTTATTTCAGAATGATTTGGCCAGTGATATAATGTCTCATCTTTTGAACAACAAACATCAAAGCTAGACATTCTTTTTCCACTGGGGTGTATCGATGTTCAGCTCCAATCATTATACGGCTAAGATAATAGATAGCATGTTCATAACCTTCTTTATTCTTCTGAGCTAATAAAGCACCTAATGAATGGTCCATTGCTCGAACATATATCAGAAAGAGTATTCCTGAGACTGGATGTACTAGAACTGGTGAGTTCATCAAGTACCGCTTTATGTCTTCAAATGCTTGTTGTCATTCTTCAGTCCAAATAAAAGACACACCTTTCTTTATGAGTTGAGTGAACGGTCTACAACGTCCAGAGAGATTCGAGATGAATCTCCTGATATATGCAAGTCGTCCCTGGAATCCTCGTAGCTCTTTTTGGTTGTGTGGAGGACGCATCTCTTGAATGGCTTTGATTTTCTCAGGGTCAACGTGTATACCTTTAGAGATAATAACGAATCCAAGAAATTTGCCACTAGAGACTCCCAGGAATGACTTGGTGGGATTCATCTTGAGTTGTCGCTGGCACATTAGATCGTATGTAGTACTCAAGTATTAAATGTGGTTTTCCTTTAGACGACTTTTGACAGCAATATTGTCTACATAGCATTCAACCGTCTTTCGTAAATGATCACGGAAGATAATATTCATAGCCCGCTGATAAGTTGCACCAGCATTTTTAAGACCAAATGGCATAACAATATAGCAATAGACTCCAAGAGGAGTGCGAAAAGATGTATGTTTCTCATCTTCTGGATGTATATTGATTTGATTATCTCCTGAAAACCCATCCATAAAAGATATACGTTCAAATCCACAAGTATTGTCGATCATAACATCGGTGATTGGAAGAGAAAATTCGTCTTTGGGACAAGCTTCATTAAGGTCTCTAAAGTCGATGTAGACTTGGACCTTCCCTTTTTTTTCAAAACTAGGACAACATTAGCCACAAAGTTCGGATGTTGTTCTTCTCTGATGAAGCCACAGAAAATGAGCTTCTTGAATTTGGCTTCTATGGCATCCATCATGTTCTTAACTGGCCTTGCATTTGGTAGATTGTTGAGTTTATGGGTAGCAATCTGGGGATCTAATCTTGGCATGTCTTCATAGCTCCAAGCGAATACATCAATGTATTCCCTAATGAGCTGGATCAGTTCTTGTTTATCTGCTTCAGGAAGGATTTTACTGACGAATATTGGTTTTGGGGAAGTTTTATCGCCAACATTGACTTGAACCGACTGATCTTCGATAGGTGGCTCACGTTGCTCAAAGTGAAGCTCCCATTGGGTATCCATCCTTTGTGCCCAAGGATCAAATTTAGAGACTTCGACAAAGCCTTTATCATCTTCCGAGAACTCGGCAGTTACCATATTGGAAGATAGAGTCACTCGATGGACGTGCCCAACACTGGTGTCTGAATCCCATGAGACAGAATCAGAAGAATTAGATCATTCCTCTTCACCGGAT